>CP025656.1:8671048-8744369 GCA_003576665.1 Ipomoea trifida
CCTGCGCGGCTCGTAGGCTAGACTTTTAAATATAGGTCCAGGCCTATTTAACTAAATAGGCTTCTAATTAGGCCTAGGCCTGACCTTTTTACTAAATAGGTTAGGTCACACTAGACCCTTTGTAGGCCAGGCCGTAGGCCCCTATGTAGGGCCTGGTCTATTCTCACCCCTATGTGAAGGGCAACTCCTTGAGCATTCTGTGGTAAATCCCACAATATGCATAGGAGCTTTAGAAGTGTTCATGTACGTGGGGCAGCTAGAGTTCTTCAACGGGCAGGTGCCCGACGGGCTCAAAAGCTTTGGCAGCGCCCTCTGCATGACCTCCATATCTCTGGGGAACTACGTTAGCAGCTTGCTAGTGAGCATTGTGATGAAGTTTTCTGCAAAAGACAGGATGGCTGGGTGGATTCCTAGGAACCTTAACAGGGGACATCTCGACAGGTTTTACTTTCTCCTAACGGGTCTCACTTTGATGGATTTGTGGCGTATATTGTGTGTGCTAAGTGGTACAAGAGTGCCAGATCAGAACGCCCTATGAATAAGAGGGGACATTTTATTGGTGTCTCTGAATCTTTTATACAAAACGAACTCCATCTCCTGCTTCGCTTCTCACTGCCACTTGTATGTTATACTGAGATTCCAACATCAGTCCAAGAAATGAATTCGTAGATTTGTTTTATCTTTTTATTCACCTTTTGACATGGATGTCTCTAAATCGAACTGAAAACATGTATGACTCAAGATGATGGAAGGTGCACATTGGCAATTTACACGGTTTACACAGTTGTCGTTTTGATTTTTTTTTTTTTTTTAAAAAAAAGAGGGGAAAATGGTCAAATAAGTCCCTAAACAATACCTAAAAAGTCAATTAGGTTTTTGGCTTATTTGCCATAATTTAACATGTTAAAGTGCCTAATTGACTTTTCAAGTTTTATTTAGGGGCTTATTTGACTTTTTCCCTAAACAAAAAATAGTTGCTTAGCTCATGTTAAAATAATGTTCATCTTGCAGAGGCTATGGCGGTGAAGGAAGCTCTATCATGGGCAAAAGATAGAGTGTGTTCGAAGATAGTGGTGATGTCGATGTCAGTCAGTGTGTAATTTCATTAATGGCTCCTCAACAGATCTATCATATGCTGGCTGTGTGATTGATGAGTGCAGGTCTTTGCAAAGACACTTTGAAGTAGTGTCTATTGGTTTTATTCCTAGATCAGCGAATAAGCTTGCCATGCTGTTGCAAGGGCGGCTCGTTCCCAACCTGGTCCTTCTAGTTGGTTATCTTCTATTCCTTCATGTATTTCGCATTTGATTTAATGAATATTCTGATGTTTTCTTTCAAAAAAAAAAAATGAACATTTTAGGTAAGATAATGTATTTTTTGAGTTAGAATAATGTAATTTATGTGTTATAATAATGTACTTTAATTTATATGTGTTAGAATAATGAAATTTTTAGGGCAACAATGTATTTTATTATGAATTAGAATATAATGTACTTTTTAAAGGAATATAATGTACTTTTTTGTGTTAAAATATTATTGAAATTTCTAGGGTAAGATAATGTATTTTATGAGTTATAATAATGTACTTGATGTGTCTTTGGACGGTGGTCCACATAGTTGTGTGGACCACGGTCCACACAATAATGATTGGTGTGCATTGGTCCCTTGTATACCCACACTAAAATTAGAGAATGACTGGTGGGTTGATTACGCGACCTGCGATTTATCTTTGCAGTGGTTCTAAGGGTGAGATCGAGGATTAGGATACTGCTATCACTCAAGTATAAAAATAAATAAATAAATAAAATTAGATTAGTACTTGTAAAAGTAGGAAAAAAATTAAATTACACCATGCGTTTACTATGCAAAAAACTAAATTAGGTTGTCCTCAACCCTGTCAATCCCCCTTTCTAATCTATGTGGCTAGTTAATGCCATGTGTGTTACAATGAGAGAGAGAAATTGCTAAATTAGCAAGAGGGGAGAGAATAAAAAAGTGGGAAAAAAAATATGGTAAATCTGATTTGTGTACTTTTTTATTTTTTTATTTCCTATTTTATTATTTAGTTATTATATTTATAATATAATATGAAAGTTGGACCACTTTTGAAAGTGAGAAATATTGCTAAGGATGTAGAACAAAGAATTTGTAAATTTAATGATGTGAAAATGAGACCGATTTTAGAAAGTGGGAGAAATTACTGGGTTAAGGATAGCCTTACACCTTTCCTATATCGTGCTGAGATAAATTATATACAAGATAAAAATAAAAGAAAATTAGAGAAGTAGTAAAAAAACTGAAAAAAAAAATTATATTACTTAATATAAGCGAGGCAAGAGGTATAGAACCAATGATGATGGATATTACAATAATCTGTCACCTGTTCTTTATTCAATTTCTCCATAACCAGATTTTGGTCCATGATCTGTGGTATTGTAATATCCATCATCATTGGTTCATTCTATACCTCTTGCCTTTTGCTCTTGTGTTGTTCAAGCTTATTGGCAAAGACATATCTATTATAATACTATATATATTTCCCGGTATATCTACTATACTAATAAGAGCTAAAGAGAGTTAGGCCTAAAATGGGTAGAAAAAATGGCGGTAAAATTATTTAATCAAATGGATGGTTCAGATGAATTATTTAATCAAATAGATGGTTAAGATAATTCAGATTAATATTATTAATAGGGATTACCTAATTTAACCTTACTTTTATGATTATCCGTTAAGTTTTCCGTTAAATATTCTCTTCTCCGTTAATATTCCGTTAACTTTTAACTTACCCATTAATTTCTATAAGAAAAGTCTTAGTTCGAACCTCATCTCAATCAAATTTGACATAATTAAGTTTCTCACTCTATTTTACTCTTATTAAATTAAATAAATTAGTAGCTACAACAAAAAATGATACATATGTATTTCTTTAATTTAGAATTATGTGTCTACAATACCTTTATTTGAAAAAATTATTCATTATCAAAAAATTAAATTAAATAAGAGAAATAATTTCATTAGTTATATTGTCTTTATTTTCTCTCATGCAAAGATTCTTTACATTCAAATTATCAATTGATATTCAATTACATTGTCCATTATCTTATTTTTACAATATCTTGTAATTAAATATCAAAGTTATAGTACAAAATAATGTTATATATTTATTTACCAAGTATTTTATTAATACTATGAAAAAAAATTAAATAATTTGAAGCTAATTATATTAACTACTTGGGGATTGGTTGACAAAGAGAATACTCAAATAACCCAACAAATTGAAGGAATCCTCTATTTTACTCTTATTGAATTAAATAAATTAGTAGTTACACCAAAAAATGATACATATGTATTTCTTTTAATACCATGAAAAAAATAAAAAAGAATAGTTTGAAACCAATCATATTAACTACTTGGGGATTTGTTGACAATGAAAGTACTCAAATAACCCATTACCCAGCAAATTGAAGCGAGAAACTACCTTTTAATATCTTTGGAATACATAATATTTTAAATTTTTAAATTTTTATTAATTTATTTAATCTTTTTTCTTAAACTAAGGATTTCTTTATCCACAATAACTCATTCAACAATAATGGTTGAACCAAATGAACCCCAAGCAGAACACTAAAGGAAAGTCCATAGCTCCTATATCATAATCTCATTGCATGACGTTGTCATCTATGCTACCAACAATAACCGAATTGCAAATAACACACTACCAACAAAAAGGAAGAGAACAAATAGTAAAGATGAAGACAATGACAATGTTACTCAAAGAGAATTAAGAACACTTAGAAAAATTCAATGAAAAGTAGTATTTATTTAGACTATCATTTTTAGACCAAATATTTAGACTATCGATTTTACAAGTTGCAAACATTTATTTTAGTAATAATTATAATGAATTTTCTATATTATCTTGGATTCATATACTTTGAGTTAGATATTTAAATAAAAAAATTCGACATTCAATTACCCATGTATAAACTTCTCCTATATAATCTTGCATTGATATACTTTCAAATATTTATTTAAATATAAAATTGGGCATTAACCCATACGCGCAATGCGCGTATAAAACTAGTATATAATATATATATATATATATATATATTTTTATTCAAATGTGGGGGGGGGGGGGGGGGGGGGGGGGGGCAAGGCCCCCCTAAGCCAAGGGGTGGCTCCGCCCCTGAATGGAACATCGTATTTTGTAGCTATACGCCTATACCTAGCTTGAGCTAATTTATTTGTGCTCCATTTGTTGATTTTTGGTTGGATATTCAAGCTTATTGGTGAAGGCGTGCGCGCGCGCGCACACACACATATATATAGGGCTGGATCCAATGAGACCACCATTGTAAATGAAATCATGAGATCTTATCTCAACCATCTAAAAAATTGGATTTAATGAATGAGATTGAATTTAAAATGCCATTTATATAATGATATAATTAATACATAAGGGTGCCATTGTAATTTCATTCTATTGTTTAAACTTGGTTATAAATAAAATAAAATATATTTCTAATTTAAAGGATCTTATCCAGGAATAAATTTTAGATTTTTAATTTTGAGTTTCTTCCCTGCTGCATAAGTAGTGCATAAGTTTATTTGGGTGTGTGCAAACGCTACTAGGAAGCAAGTGTTAGGGGGTTTGTGCATATTTGATGCTAGCCGTGTGCATCCCAGTGCAATTATTGCAGCGGGATGACATATTGGTGGGTGCGTGGTGATTTGTGTTAAAAACGTTTTTTTGATAGTGTGTTAAAAAGTATGCAAGGTAATTAATAATTTACAGGAGACACGTAAGCTAAGTAATCCAACATTGCTCCATGGTGATGCATTGCACAGTATAGATTGCACGTTATAACAAACCTTAGATGTTTGCAAAAGTACAATGGATGTCATAATGTGCATAAATGGGATGGGTGTGTGCATAGTATGGTGTGGAGATCGTGTTGTACTAATTTGTGGGTGTGTGCTAGAGTGTAAGAAACCCTATGCAAATTAGTGTGATTCACTGTTATATGACTGATGACTCTTTTAGTGAGTGTGATGTTTTTTTTTTCCCCTCAAATGCAATGCGCATCAACCAAAATAAAGCAGAGCTGTGTGATGGATATATCCCCAAGATATTCATAGTATTGGATAACAATATGTGACCCTCTCTCAAGCCTAAAGCTGGGCAATGATTCGAAACATTGCAAGCAAGAATAGAGTTTTATTAAAAATATACTTCGGTTGTAGGTTTTGATGTGCGACATAGCACCGATAAGAAGAAAAAACATGGAATATAATTGTTATGAAAAAAATAGTTAGTACGTTCACAACAAGAGTATAAGGAACCAATGGATGCAGAACAAGTGCCATTTGTGTAGAACATGCATGCAATCAGTTGGGCCACCACAACAGCCGAAACTGTTTGGCAAATATGTAATTGCAAATGGGTTTTGAAATAGACATTTTGCCATCATATATGAACTCAAATACTTGTAGGGAACCTGTGTGCATGTGTGTGTTGTAGTATGTGAGTGATGTAACACAGTATGCGAGGGTGAGCGATAAATCGTGTGCGTACGTCGTGATTGAGTTAGACAGTTACCATAGCAAGCTTGTGCTTGTGCTTGCGCCTGCGCTTGCAAATTCAATGTGAATAAAGGACAATTTTTTTTAAACTTTAATATTTTAACATAAATTTGGAGGCCACAACTTCATGCGTGTGCATGAGCATGCGTAAGTGTGTGCAAGTCATTGGAATAAAGAGACATAATCATGTGTAAGTGTGCAAGTCTTATGTTAACATACATAAAGATTCATAATGGCGACGTAGATAGCATGTGAACGTTAAGACTGAATTGTGTGCGTATTAGTTATAAGGGAAATAATAAACAACCTCAACTTCTCACATGCACTACATACACACGACAATATACCGAAATAATACAAAGACTAAGTGGTAAAAAATATTGAAACCAATAAACTCATAAATACCAGTAAATCCAAAAATCAATGTGTTTTCGGTAACAGAGACCGGTCATTTCACACCACCTAACTAAATACTACACCCAAAAAAATCTAATATATAAAACGATTGAAAATGTGTCCAAAGGACGAGGTATTTAACTAATTATCAAACGCTGTTCGCATAAACAACAATACACTTGATCTTCCTATCCGGCAAATTATACTGTGCACCGTGGTGCACATAGCAATGTACACCACGTACCTAAAAGACGTCGTTTTAAGTATTGTAGACTAATCGTCCGTTTTTTTTGGAAATCACGTTTCCCGTTTCGGCCGGTCTCTATATTTATGTTAATATTCTGTGTATTCCAGGCAATCATTCTGTGTATTCTAGGCAACCGTTATGTGTATTATAGGCAACCGTTATGTGTATTCATGTTAGTAACACATGTTGTGATTTCATGTTAGTAACACATGTTGTGATGTGTTTGTGCATTCAAATGTTTAGAACGATGAGTTCTGTGTATTTTGTGTAAATATTATGTGTATTCATGTTATTAACACAAGTTGTGATGTGTTTGTGCATTCGAATGTTAGGAGGATGAGTTCTGTGTATTATGGGCATCAATATTCTGTGTATTATGGGCAAACATTATGTGTATTCTAGGTAAACCTTCTGTGTATTATATATAATAATTATGTGTATTATAGATAATGAATTCCCTAGAGTCATTCGCGTCCACTAACATCTGTGTATTTTGTGTCAATATTCTGTGCATTCTGGGCAAACATTCTGTGTATTCTAGGCAAACGTTCTGTGTATTATAGATAATGATTATGTGTATTATAGATAATGAATTTCCTGAGTCATTCGCGTCCGCGTCTACTAACACCGAAACGACGTCGTTTTACGTACGTGGTGCAGGGTATAACGATTGTTCTTATCCCCATGTAAGTTGAAATCATAGATTATAATCTCCCCCGGCCATGTAATAAATCCGTAACGACTTCAAGCCCTTTGCATAGCCTTTATGTGAATTGTTGTCGTTAACACAACACAACTAAAAATCACACACTTACAAACCCAGCCTACCATCACCACCCACATAGAGAAACCGGCAGCCAAAAGCATACATTGACGCAAACACTTAACAATTGATTTGTACAGACCAACACACAAATGCATATATACAAGTGAGCCAACGAAACAACACGCACTTCATACTAACTACGCACACACCGAAGTAAAAACATCCCATACAGTGGTGAACGCAAATACCATTAAACTAAACAGCATACACCTATAATCCCAACCTCCCATCCTGCCATCCACTATACTACCCATTAGCGCACACACTTCATACCAAATATGCATACACTGAAGTAAACTTCTAAAACCATTCAGGGCTCAACTCAAACACCATACAACTTAAATGCATACACCCACAGTCCCCAACCTCCCATCCACGACCCACAAAAAGACAATGACAGAACAAAGTTGGACATACTAACTTGATGAGTTGCGAAGAGCACTACAGAAATGCACATACATAATACTGACAACTTAAATACACACAATGCAAACCAAATAAGCATACACTAACATAAAAAAGACACAAACCCAACTAGATGCACACAACTACCAGAACCCCGGACGCCCACCCACCGTCTCCGCGACTAACAACCGGGACCAAAACACCACAACATCAAAAACCCAAAAACCCCTGCCGAAAACCCATACCCTAGTAAAAAAAAACCCCTGCATTCCGTTAGCATACATTTTAGTAATGTAATATTCTGTTAACTATTTATTATTCTTAACTTACTCATTAATTTTTATAAGAAAGGTACTAGGTTCGAACCTTATCCCAATCAGAGTTGGCATAATTGTTGGACATATACTACGAATATGTTAGAGTGTATTAAAAAATACAATATAAAATTTAACATGAAATTTGGTCAAATAATTAGTCCAACTAAATACATAGCATTCAAAGTTGAGTATCAAAGATTACAAATAAGGAAACTTGAAATCATTTTCTTGCATTTAAAAAAAAAATTAGGTTAGGTCTCCCATCTCATTTAATTAATCTTCTTTTGATTATTTTACAAATATTGTATTATTATTTTTTTATCTGACAAAATTGTTCTTACGTTATTGTTAGACATGTGTGACCTAACTACAAAGTTGTTGTTGTTGATAAGAAATACAACTGCACATGAACTCCAAATAATGGTAGGACTATTGTCCAAAACATTTGTTAATGTTGTAAATCCCAACTTGTAATTGACAAATTATTATGACAAACTAGATAGGTCAGGTTTAATGTCAGTTATAGAACAGACACTGCATCACACAGGTCTTTAGAAACTAGTAGTTGATCGACAGAGCAGTTACCATATTGAGTTTTTAAGATACTATCCTTTTCAGTCAGTGATCGATACCAAAAAGAAGGCATGACAAGTAATTAATTCTACAGCAAAACCTTAGGAGATTACTTGTCTTCCAAGAATTAGAGTGTTATTATATACACATGTTAGAGAGTTGTTTGAGAGAGAGAGAGGGAGAGAGAGCAATAATAGAAAAGATTGCTTTACAAGAAATATCCTTTAAAATTTGAATATCAAGATCGAAACTCTCTCCACGAATTACAAAGAGAATACTTTGTGTTATCATCTTTTCAAGACATCATTGATGATATGAGTTTAATTAAGAAGACTCTTGAGGAGAAGTTCTACAAAGCTTAAATCAGCGGATCGTATTCCATACAATTGTGGTGTAGTGGTGGGTGGGTCAACGAAACGGACAACGGCATCACGGATCTCCAAAGGGACTTTGGACGTTGGAGCACGAATCTCTGACCTCAACAAGCCTCTATAGCCTTTAATATTGACACCCCACTGACTCCAATTGAACAAGTTTACACATCATTCTCAGAATTTTATCAATGCATGAAAACTTCTAAAGATATTTGTAAGTTAATTTATACTATGTCATTATAACAATATCCGTTGTAACCATATATTTCAAATTATTTATCATTATCCTCTATTGACAACAATTGTAGCAATTGTCATTGACAAACTCCCAAAACAATTTTTTTCAACAATGAATGGAAATCAAAAAATCAATCACTTCATTATTGTGGATGAAAAGTAAGTACCTCACTCTATTACTCTTATTAAATTAAATAATTTAGTAACCACAACCAAAATTAATACATATGCATTTCTTTAATTTATAATTAAATGTCTACAATGTGTTTAATTTATTCAAAACAATTTTATTCATTATCAAAAAAGTAAAAAGGAGATATAATTTCATTAGTTATTTTGTCTTTATTTTCTACAATATAAAGATTCCATACCTTCAAATTCATTATTTAATTATATTCACTATATTGTCGATTGTCTTCTTTTTATATTATCTTGTAATTAAATATCAAAGTTATAATAAAAAATAATGTTATATATTTAATTACCAAGTATTTTATTAATACCATGGAAAAAAATAAAAAAAAAACAGTTTGAAGCCAATCATATTAACTACTTGGGGAGAATTTGCTAACAAAGAGTGTATTCAAATAACCCAAGAAATTGATGTGTGAAACTAACTCGTAATATCTATGGACTACATCACAGTTGTTCAATTTAAAGGTAAATTGTATTTCTTTATTAAAATGATTTAAAATGTATAAATTTTTACTACCATACCTTATCTAATCTTATTCCTTAAATAAACTAAGAATTTCTCTATCCACAAGAACTCATTCAACAATAATAGTTGAACCAAAAGTACCTCAGCTCAAACATAACACATAAAGGACTAGTATGCTTTAATTTTATGTTGATAATAATATGTAAATGGTAATTAGATCATTATCTTCCGTAGCTATATTTAAAAATCATTATTAAAAATGTCAATGTAGGGTAATAGAACATCGTGACACACTTGACGCATTGAAAAGATGCCGAGACTACAACAATGCTACATACACTCAATCTTGCAAATCTAGAAAGTGAAGAAATTTCAAAAATAGTCACCTTTGCAGCATTCATTGATCCTGTATGTAAAATACTTATTGTGCATCCTTTAAGTGCATTAGAACTAATATAAATTTTCAATTCATTTTATTTTCTAGACTTAACTTACTTGGATTAAAGGCAAAATTAGCATCAACCTTGACAACCGAAACACTTGGTATATAGGATGTAGCCACTGTTTAAAAAAAGGTTTATGCACAAAGTAACAAACTATTTAACTACATGCATTGTGATGAAATGTTGCCAATTAGTTTTAGCCACTGGCTATCTTTTCACCGCATGTAGTTAAATAGTTTGTCACTTTGTGCATAAACTTTTTCTAAACAGTGGCTACATCCTATATATCAAGTGATTTTGTTGTCAAGGTTGATGCTGATTTTGTCTTTAATCCAAGAAGGTTAAGTCTAGAAAATGAAATGAATTGAAAATTTATATTAATTCTAATATATTTCAAGGATAGATGCACAATAAGTATTTTACATACAGCACTACAAAAAAATACGAAAATAGCGACGAACAATTTCCGTAGCTAAACAGTTTAGCGACGGATTAGCGACGAATTTCGTCCGTCGCTAAAATGAGCGTCGCTAGATTTTAGGGACACAATTTTTTTTCCGTCGCTAAATTTTAGCGGCGGAAATATCCGTCACTACATGAAAACCATCCGTCGCTATATTTTTCCCAACGACGATTTGAACGCTGAAATTTGCGAGAGAATTGCAACGGAAATTTCTGTCGCTAGACTTAGCGACGAAGAGTTCCGTCGCTATGGTTCGTCGCTACATATAGTGACGGAAATTGTCGTTGCTAATTTGTTTTTATTATTTGAATTTGATATCATTTAGCTACAATTTAATGACGAAATTATCCATCGCTACATTTAACTACGAATTTTTCCGTCACTATTTCGTTAGTATTCTTTATTTTATTAGATACTTAGCTACGAATTTACCACAATATTTGTCTGTCGCAAAATTTTAAAATTTTTTAAAAAAAATCTACCCACTAATTAATATCACATACATGCATTAAACCTATAATATAATAAATTTGTCCGCTAATCAATATCACATACATACAATAAACCTATAATATAATACATCAACAATATAATTGTAAAATATATTATATTAAAAAATTCATACTCATAATCAATAACAAATTAAAAGTAAAGTTATATCGTTAGAAAAGTACCAAGTATATTAATAAACATAATCTAATCCTCTCACTAAGTTTTCATCATTTGAATTGAATTAATAAAATATTCAACTTGTGTATTTAGAGGTGGTGGCATAGACGACGCAACTCATCCATCAAAGCTTGTAGTTTAGCCTCCCCCTCAAAGGTCCTTACATCTTTTTCTCTCTTGTTGTCATTATCTGTTACTTTGAGAAGAGGAAGGAGTAGGGAACTTAGTGAAGTTAAGTACACATGGGTCAGACACTAAGAACAAGTTAAGTGCAAGAAATGATGTTCATGAAAATAATTGAAGCAGGAAGCTAAGAGAGACACCAAATAGGTAGGTAATTACTTGTAAATTGAAGGTAGAGGTACATTCTTGTAGGGAATCAACTGTGAGCAGATAAACACTAACTGAGCTTCAATTCCAGGTTTCTAATAGAAATATAAATCATATAGCTAGGAATAAGGTAGTAACTTAATAAAACAAAACACCTTTCTTCTTTGGAATTTGAACAGGAGCTTTCTGCAACTCTCATGTGTCTGTTTGTTTGACCCAAGTCATTTCAGAGCCTATCTACTCTAAAAAGCAAAAACACTGAGAGAGGAATATGAGAAGAAATATAAAGAATTGATGCAGGCTAAAATTTATTTAGCAGCTATCTAGCAAAAAGAGAGGAATACTGAAGAGGCATTGGACATATAGCAACAGTAGTTTACATTATTTGTATATACATATATGGATTGAGAATTACTGACCTGAAAAAAAGTCTGAAACAACATCCATAGTACAATAGATTACAGATGAGATGGCCATGCATAGCATTGGGCAATAATGGAGTGATTTGATCATCTGAAATGCCAACTGAAGTCTGCGGGAGCCTCGGCATCGGAAGGAGGATCAGATTTTGCGTTAGTAGGCAACAGGGACGGCTCCACCAGCTCCACCAAATGGTTCTCAATAGTCTCAAAAAATTTCAAATAAGAAACTGATATTAAATAAATCAAGGAAGAAGTGTTAGGCGCTCGGAGTCATACCAGGCAGCGGCGGCGGCGGTAGGCGTTCGGTGGAGCGACGGCAGTAAGCGTTTGGCGAAGCAGACGGCACGGCAGAGCAGCGCAGCAGAGCAGGCGATGGTCACAGCAGAGAAGGAAGAAGATGGTCACGACAGAGAAACGGACAGGCACGGCGGAGCAGACCAGTAGTCGGCGATGCGAGCGGCGGTAGGCTGTGTTGTCGTCGGCGTTGGGCGTTGGGCGCTGGAAGGAAGACGCGTCGGCCGAATTATGTTTAGGTTTAGAATGTTTAGGTTCACAAGCAATATCACTAGATCTGATTCTATATTCAGATCTAGCGACGGGCTTTCCGTCGCTAGATCTAGCAATGGATTAAACTTTCGTCACTATATTCTCACAAAAAATATCGGTAGCATTAATCTAGCGACGGAAATTGAATCCGTCGCTAGACATAGCGACGGATTTTGATTCCGTCGCTATATTTAAAAAAAAAAAAATTAAAAAGTGGCCATATTAATCTAGCGCTAATCTATTTAAAAATTTCCGCCAATGATGTTTTAGCGACGGATATTTGAATCCGTCGCTATCTCTAGCGACGGATTCAAATATCCGTCGCTATATCTTATTAAAAATGTATATTCCACATTTTATAGTTAGTGACGGATACTCATCCGTCGCTACATAGCAACGGATATCATTTTCCGTCGCTATTCCGTCACTACGCTGTAAAAAATTAAAGGCTAAAGTGTCATTCCGCAACATGAACTATATTGGATTATTCATGCCGCACCTTGAACTTTCATAACGTCCATTTCGATACACAAACCATTAATTTGTTTTCATCTAGCATTTTTCAGAGGTTACCAGGTTATTATGATGACATGGCATAGGTAATTAGCTTATGTGGATCTTCTTTTTAAGTCAACTTAAAATTTTTAAGTAAACCCCAAAAATTAACCCCTCACGTGCCCCTCCCCCGTGCCTTTAGCCGGACCAGTGTTTACTAGACCAAATCACCACAGCCCCTTAGGTGTGACCACGGTTCGATTCGAACCGAACCGTACACTGTACTAACCGAACCGAAATCGGAACCGACCGTACGGTTCCGATTCAGGTTCCTAACCGGAACCCATAAGGTTCCGATTAGGGTTCTATGGATTCTAGAACCGGAACCGCCGGTTCCGGTTCGAAACTGGACGATTCCTGTTCCAGAACCGTAAATCATGCACCAAATGCAGTTGGCAGTAGCCATGAATCATGGCTACTGCCAACTGCCATGCATTGTGTGTGTATATATATATATATATATATATATATATATATATATATATATTACACATATTATTTATATATTACATATTATATATATGTCCTTAATCAGGTGAGAACCATGTCCCAGGTGAGAACGTAAGGACAAATCCAAGCCATCGATCTAGTAGATCTAACGGTTGAAATAAGCAAAATTGTGTAATATTTATGAAAATGACCCCGCTCATTTTAAAAGTTTATAATATTTATGATAATGACCCTCTCATTTTTTATTTGATTTCTCATCCGTCTGATCTTGCAGATCAATGATTTGGGTTTGTCCTCACGTTCTCACTTGGGGGCGTAGTTCTCATATGATTAGGATTCATTATATATATATTACGTAGTATATATTAGATATTAGATATATATAAATATTATATTATATAAATATATATTAGATATTAGATATATATTAACGTATTATACATATTACATATTATATATATATATGTTATATATTATAGGGATAAAGTACAAATAAGCCATCGTACTATTTGGGAAAAAGTAATTAGGCCATCGAACTCAAATAACCCCCAAATAAGCCACTGAACTTGGTAAAAAAGAGCAATTAAACCACTAAACCCGCAAAAAGAGCAATTAACATTTTTAACAGGTTAACTTTAGGTTAGAGTACAAATAAGCCACTAAACTATCTGAAAAACGTCAACTAAGCCATCAAACTCATTTTAACTTTCAAATAAGCCACTTTTTTTTTTAATGAGTTAATTTCATTTTTTACCCTAAATTTATAGGTGACATTCCAGTTTTAGTCATTTTTTATCCGAACATCTTTATTTATTTATTTTCTTTTTTTTTTTAAAAATGAATTATGACCAAATATTTATTTAATCAAATAAAAAAAATTAAAAATTAAGAAAAAAAAAATAATTTTCCCCTGGGCGAATTGCGAACTAATTCGCCCAGGGGACTAATATAAATAAAAGAAAAGTAAAAAAAAAATAAAACTAGTCCCCTGGGCGAATTATAGTCAGGGGCAAATTAATTTTTTTTTTTTAAATTTTTTGAATTTTTTATTTGATTAAATAAATATTTGGCCATAACTCATAAAAAAAAATAAATAAATAAATAAGGATGTTGTATAAAAAGATGACTAAAACTGAAATGTCACTCATAAATTTAGGGCAAAAAATGAAATTAACTCATAAAAAAAAGTGGCTTATTTGAGAGTTATTTGAGTTTGATGGCTTAGTTAATGTTTCCCAGATAGTTTAGTGGCTTATTTGTAATTTAACCTGAAGTTAACCTGTTAAAAATGTTAATTGCTCTTTTTTACGGGTTTAATGGCTTAATTGTTCTTTTTTACCAAGTTCAGTGGCTTATTTGGGAGTTATTTGAGTTCATTGGCTTAATTGCTGTTTTCCAAATAGTACGATGGCTTATTTGTACTTTATCCCTATATTATATAGTATATACATTAGATATTATATATTATATATTTACTAAAAAAAAAAAGAAGTTTGAACCGGCGGTTCTAACCGGAATCGCCGGTTCATGAACCGGAACCTCAATATAAAGTTTCGGTTCTGGTTTGCAATTTTGTGGAACCGTGAACCACCGGTTTGGAACCGGAACTGAACCTTGGTCACGTCTACAGCCTCTCGACAATTCACTGCTCCTCCCCTCCCTTGCGGCAGCATGCGCTGAGTCCACCGACGACCTACTTAGGGATGACCGCACTTCGTTCCGGTTCCGAACCGCCAGTTCACGGTTCCAAGGTTACACAAACCAGAACAGAAACCTTATATAAAGGTTCCGGTTCCGATTCAACCGGAATTTTTTTTTTAGTATATATAATTATATATAATATGTTTTGTTATTATAAAAATCATATTATAATTTTTTTATTATTATTTTGGCTACATCCCTACTGGCAGTAGCTAAATATAATTTTTTTTTTATATTTAGCTACTACCAGTAGCTAAATGCCTAAATATAAGATTTTTTTTATTATTATTTTACAGTTCCGGTACCCGCTGTTAGGTTGGAAAATGTTTAGAAGAAAATTAAAAAAAGATAAAAAAAAAAAAGAAGAAGAAAAGAAAAAAAAAGTCCAAGTCAACATATATTACCTATAACTTGTTGGTAACCTGTAAAAATTGCTAGATGAAAAAAACTTAATGGTTTGTGTATCGAAATGGACCTTATGAAAGTTCAAGGTGCGTCATGAATAATCCAATATAGTTCATGGTGCGGGATGACACTTTGCCAAAAATAAATAGATGCTTTAAACCTTAGCGACGGATATTTGTTCCGTCGCTAATCCGTAGCAATTAAATTTATTTAATCAGTTCGCCAAAAATCCGTCGCTAATCCGTCTCAATTTTATGCGCGGTAATTTACCGCTAAAATTAGCTACGGATTTAATGACAAAATTTTTCCGTCGCAAAGTACCGTCACTAATTCGTCGCTATTCTGTTGCTAACTTTCACTTTTTTGAAAATAAGTAAATCCGTTGCTAAATCATCGCTATTCCGTCGTTAAATTAGCAACGGAATGAATCCGTCGTTATTTCCGCGTTTTTTTGTAGTGCAGGATCAATAAATGCTGCAACAGTGACTACTTTTGAAATTTCTTCAATTTCTGGATTTGCAAGATTAAGTGCAACATTATTATAGTCTCGACATCTTTTCAATGCGTCAAGTGTGTCACGATATTCTATTACCGTACATTGACATTTTTAATAATGAGTTTTAAATATAGCTACGTAAGATAATGATCTAATTACCCTTTAGATATTATTATCAACATATATAAAAGCATACTAGTCCTTTAGGTGTTAGCTCAAGGTACTTTTGGTTGCTTTTGGTTCAACCATTATTGTTGAATGAGTTCCTGTGGATAGAGAAATCCCTAGTTTATTTAAGGAATAAGATTACATAAAGTAGTAAAAATATATACATTTTAAATCATTTTAATAAAAAAAATATGATTTACCTTTAAATTGAACAATTGTGATGCATGTAGTCCAGAGATATTACGGAGTAGTTTCCCACTTCAATTTTTTGGGTTATTTGAATACTCTGATCTCTTTGTCAACAAATCCTCCCCAAGTAGATAATATGATTGACTTCAAAATGTTTTTTATTTTTTCTATGGTATTAATAAAATACTTGGTAAAAATATATATAACATTATTTTGTATTGTAACTTTGATATTTAATTACAAGATAGTGTAAAGAGACAATAGACAATGTAGTAATATAATTAATTAATGAATTTGAAGGTACAAAATCATTACATTCTAGAAAATAAAAACAAATAACTAATGAAATTATATCTCTTTTTTAATTTTTTGATAATGAATAATTTTTTTTGAATAAAGGTATTATAGACAACTAATTCTAAATTAAAGAAATGCACAAGTATTATTTTTGGTTGTAACTACTAATTTATTTATAATTTAACAAGAATAATAGATTAGTGTACTTACTTTTCATCCACAACAATGAAGTTTTTGATTTTTTGATTTCCATTCGTTGTTGAGACAAATTGTTTTGGGAGTTTATCAATGACAATATAATTACTACAATTGTTGTCAATATAGAGGATGAGAATAAATAATTCAAAATATATGGTTATAATAGATATTGTTATAATGATATAGTAAAATTAACTTACAAATTTCTTTTGAAGTTTTCCCGCATTGAAAATTTTTTGAGAATAATGTGTAAACTTGTTTAATTGGAGTCAGTGAGGTGTCAACATGACATTTGAAATAGTGTATAGGAGTTAATATGTAGAATCATATCACACATTCCAATGTCATTTATAAATGTGCTTGTGATGAATTAAATCATTATCATTTTACTGTAAATAAGTATAAATGTTAAAGAATAATAATATTAATAATAATAGTAAAAAATAAAAACGAGATAATGTTGAAATTCATTATATAAATAAGTATACATGTTAAGTAAATAATAATAATAATAATAATAATAATAATAATAATAATAATAATAATAATAATAATAATAATAAAGGAGAGATAATGTTTTATTAATTACTTACATTTTCATCTTCAAGGACAATGAAGATATACCTTTTTCCAGGTGTTGCAATAGCATTCTTTGGTTCACTTTTCTTAATGACACGAATTTTACAACTCCATCTCTCTATTTCCGTGTTAATTTCAACATTACTTCACTTATCATGTCTAATATCCTGGTGCCATTCATAAACAATGTTATCACATAATATACCTCAAATTTAAGTGTATAAACTATGGAGTAAAGAGTAACAAAATTTCATAGATTAGGTAAGAATGAGAACTAAAACATGAGATACAAGGATTCAAGGATACAAGTATGGTTGTTAAAAAAAAAAAGGTGAAAAGAAAACACCAAGTATACATCAAATAAAAATCATGAGTATCTAAAAATAATTGATCTGTACTAAATAAGTTTAAAGAAGCTAAGTCAAACACATGAACTCAATGCTCTCAAAGTAATCATTAATCCATGTTCAAATGTATAAATTATGGAGTAAAGAGTAAGAAAAATTCATAGATTAGCTAAAAATGAGAACAAAAACATGAGATACAAAGATATATACAACTATGATTGCAACAAAAAAAAAAAAAAAAACAAACAAAAAAACAAAAACAAAAAAAACAAAAAAAGGTGGAAAAAAAAACACAAAGTATCAAATAAGAATCATGAATATATATTTAAAAATAATTTATAAAAATATATATATTATTGATTTGTACTAAATAAGTTAAAAGACTTGTATAGTAATCCACCATATATGTCTCTGTTCACGGTCAATGGGAACACATTAAACTATATCAATGGGGGCATCAATATTGGCCATCCAAGAATGCAGAGATCACAATAAACCAGGGAATTGAAGACAAAATAACTTTAGAGGAAAAAGGAAAACAGATGAACAGAGACCGATCATATTTCTACTAAAGGGTTTAGCGAAAACATAAAGCAAAGCCAAAATTATGCTTAACTTAATTATTATGACTTGTTCTGTTCGTACTTGCTGGCAATTATTTTATACAAACAAAATATTATAGAAACATAATAGGAGATGTACAGACATACCTGCAGAATTTTCCGTTGATGATGTGTTGCAGAATAGTTTAGGTTTGATTTTTTTTAATACTCAGTGGGCAATGGCTTAACTTAATATACACTAATGGTGTAGTTAGAATTCGATTGTGGACTAGAGTTCTATTAAACCTGCAATATTAGAATATAATTGAAAATGCAATAGGTGAGATAATAATTGCTTAGAGTTACGTTTGGAATGTTTTATTATTATTATTATTATTATTATTATTATTATTATTATTATTATTATTATTATATGGAACTATACTATTATATCCGATTTATGTTTTCTGTTTATTTTTCTATCATGTTTATAATATAGGAACTCAATAATGGTAATTAGTTTTACCTATTTCAATATTATTAATTAAAACTTGTCAAGACCTTGTGGTCTAGTGGCATCAAGTTGCACTCTCATAAGAGCATCCTTATTAATGGAGTTTTTTTCGCGGTAATTGAGGAGTTTTTGTAGGTGTGATTAGGAAAGAGAAAATTAGAGGAGATGAAAAAAAAAAAAAAAAGCAAATGTCAGGCGTGCCTCTCGCGGCCACTGGGCGCATTTGTGCGTTCCACGCACAAAATGTGCGGCTGTATTTAATAATATGTGGGCCCCATTTTCTGAAAAAACTCAAGACCTTGCATAATCTCCTTTTCCCTCTCTCTCCTCCATGTGGCACTTTTCTTTGCAATAACCCACAAAAAAAAACTACTGATAATGGTGCCCTAAGGGAGGTTGTAGATTCGAATTAATAATAAAATCATATCATTCCCAAAAGTATTATGGAAGACCACCGTTAGTACTATCTTCTTTCTCACACACGCATTTATTTTTCTGAATATAGTAAGCTAACAAAAGCTTTATTTTCAAGACTTAGCTAGTTTTCCAAATGTTTGTCATGTTTTATGTTTGGTATTTAAAAGTTAATAGAACGATGTAATACAATACAATATGTGTTAGCAAATAATATGATTTGATATGATAATATATATATGATTTGATATGATTATGTGGTTGATATGGTTTGATATGATTCGATATGATTTGATCCTCTACCATAATATGGGTTGTAGTTCCACCTATAAATATCTCTTGTAACTCTCATTCTTCTCAATGAAATGAACTATTCTATTATTCTATCATGGTTTCAGAGCCAAGGTTCTTTGAAGAAACCTTAGCCATCTCCTTTTCTCTTTAGCCGGCATCAATCACCATGGCCAGTGGTGGTGATGATCCTTTTGACAAGAGTGACAATGAGATACATTAGATAAAGACGAACCTAAAAGAGAAAGTAGACTGTTTGTAACTTGAAGAGAGGGGTGCCCCAAACGACGATGCCAATCCTGAGAAGTGACAACAGCGAAGCAAAGAGACGGAGACTCAGTTGTGACTTGATAATTGGAAGGTGAGCGAAGAGACGGAGACTCAGGTGTGACTTGATAATTGGAAGGTAACATGTATAGTCCGTGCTCACAAGGGCCTCTGTATCACACCCGATGAGTTTTGTTGTCTAGGATATGAAATTTAGAAGGGTTAAAAACAAGTGTGCAATTGTTATCTTTGGTAAAATGGTAAACAGAGAGAAGATGAGATTTGAGAGATGGGACATGAAGGAGATTACCAAGATGGAAGATGCCTGAGGCAGTGGGTATTTTACCTGAGCCCAACATGAGCTATGGGTAGAGGATGACCACCTGCACTAGTCACAGTTTCAGTGCCTGAGTATGGAGTGTGTGAATAAAGACGCGACAGATCTGGAGTAACATGAGCAGTGGAACCTGTGTCCAAGAACCAATTTTCGTTGCAGTTTGCAGACTAAGAAGCATAAAAGGCTTGAGGTGTAGAGATAGATGATCCACTATATTCAGAATAAAAACGATGCCAGCAATCGCATGCTGCATGATTGTACTTGCCACAAATTTGATAGATAATAGAGTGACGCGGAGGACCACGTCCACAGTTAGGCTGACCACCTCGGCCACGGGTGAAGGTTCCTCGCCCGAGATGACTGCGACCGAAAAAACTACCTCGGCCACGATTCGGATTCCGTCCACGACCACGTCCGACATAAAGAGCCGTGTGTGGTTCGGTGTTCGAGGTCGACTCACGAAGCTGAATTCTCTATTCCATTTGCAAAGTAAGTTTCTCCGTTAGCAGCCACGATGAGACTTGAGCAAATGTAACTGTAACAATATTCGTTCGAATATTTTGTTTGATGGAGGAGTATTCAGATGGTACACAGAGAATAACATCTTATTCAAGAACAGCAGATTTTGCACGATCCAAGGCAGCAACAATTTTAACAACAGAGTCGATATATTTTTGCATAGAATCACCACCCTTTTGAATGTTATGAAGTTGTTCCTTTAACTGAAATATATGTGTACGAGAAAGATAATTGTACCGAAGTTGAAGATGACTCCAAATAGTTGCAGCGGAAGTTAGGCCATGAAGATTATTTTTCACGGATGGGCTGATGATTGCGAGGAGACAGGCACACAGCTGTGCATCAATAAGTGACCAAACCTCAAAATCTGGATTCGGGATGGTGACGGTAGGTGTTGCTGTTGTCCCTTCGGCGGCGATGGGAAGAGTGGTGGGTGGGGGAGAGATGGAGCCATCAACATATCCCATAAGACGATGAACAATGAGATTTGCAGATGTTGTAGAGACCCATGAAGGAAAATTAGTATCATTAAGTTTTTCTGGAGAGAGAGAGTGAAGATTTTGGATAAAAAACTTCAACCCGGTGGGAAGAACATAATGCGCTTTAGAGTGTGAAAGTCTTGCTCTGTTTCTAAGTCTCATAAATTACCTTTTACACCATCGTACAATGTAGCATCTTTTCCTTTTCAATTAGTTCATTCTGATGTTTGGGGTCCTACTTCGGTTCCCTCATTCAGTGGTTTTTATTACTATATCAGTTTCATTGATGATTTTACAAAATTTTCCTGGCTTTACCCCTTAAAAAATAAGTTTGATGCTTTTGGGGCTTTTCAAAGTTTTCAGTTTATGGTCCAGAATCAGTTTGGGACTACTATTAAATGTTTTCGTACTGATAATGGCCGTGAATATGTAAACAAACGTTTCAGACTTTTTCTCCAAAGCCTTGGAATTTTACATCAAAAAACTTGCCCCTACACACCTGAGCAAAATGGGGTTGCGGAGCGCAAGCACCGTCATCTTATTGAAACTGTTATTACTCTTCTTCACACATCAAATTTACCTGTGATTTTTTAGACTGAGGCTCTTGCTACTGCTAATTTCTTAATCAATCGCCTTCCCAAAAAATCACTTGCTAATAAGTCCCCATTTGAACAGTTGTATGGTCATCCACCTGATTACTCTTATCTTCGTGTCTTTGGTTGTCTTGCCTACCCTCATCTTCGCCACCAAATTGACCATAAACTTCAACCTCGTTCCAAAACATGTGTCTTTGTTGGGTATGAAGCTCACACAAAAGGCTATTGATGCCTTGATCCTATCACCCACAAAGTCTTTGTCACTCGTCATGTGCGTTTTGTTGAGTCCTCATTTCCTTACAAGGTGTCAACAGATCCTCCAACTTCATCCTCATCATCCTTCTCGTACTTTGGTGTTCTTCCCCTTTTCCCACATTTTCCTACCATCTCATCTGGTCCTGCTCACATGCCTCTAGATACTCAACCAGTTGGCTATATGCCCACAACCATCCCATCCAATCTGCCTGAAACCCTACCCGAACCACAATCCATCCACTCCCCACCACCCGGCTCCCCACCACCTGAAACCCAATTTGCCAACCCTACCCATTTTCCTGACGCCTCTCCCATCCAACATGCCAGTCCACCTCTCTCACCCGAATTGCCTGCAAATCCAATCCTGTCAGTCATAAACCCACCTGTACCACGACGTTTTCCAATGCCAATTCACCCTATGAACACTCGTGCCAAGGATGACATCTTTAAACTCAAACTCTACTCTTCCGCTATTCCCTTTGATGAACCTCCCTTAACTGAGACAACAACCTATAAACAAGCTAGTCAAAATAAATACTGGTGCGCTGCTATGGATGATGAATTTGAGGCGTTACAGAGACAACGTACTTGGGTATTGGTTTCTTCCCCTCCGAATCGTTTTCCAATTGGATGTAAGTGGGTTTATCGCATAAAGCGTAACTATGATGGATCTGTCTCTCGCTACAAGGCACGTCTTGTTGCCAAGGGCTATGATCAAGAATACGGTCTGGACTACTCTAAGACTTTTAGTCCTGTGGTTAAGCAGCAAACTATTCGTGTTGTGCTCTCTATTGCTATGTACCATCAGTGGCATCTTCATCAGCTAGACGTTTCTAATGCTTTTTTACATGGTGAGTTGCAGGAAGAGATCTACATGACTCAACCTCCTGGTTACATTGATCAATAGTATCCGCATCATGTCTGCAAATTAACTAAGTCCTTGTATGGACTTAAGCAAGCTCCGAGAGCGTGGTACCTTCGTCTCTCATCCTTTTTAACCGCTCAGGGGTTCACTACTACTACTCATGATACCAGTCTGTTTATCAAGTAGTCTGCTCAGGGAACTCTTATGTTACTTTTATATGTTGATGACATAGTTATTACTGGCTCTTCCACTTCTCTTATTTAGAGTTTTATCTGGAGCATGCACCATGAGTTTCAAATGAAGGATCTTGGTCCCTTGAAATATTTTTTGGGCCTGGAGGTTCAACGTACCACCGACCGCCTTCTGCTCTGTTAGACTAAGTATGCCAGTGAGCTCATCCATTGTGCAGGAGTTGATTCGGCCACCACTACTCCTACGCCGATCAGCCCTAGCACTTCTACCAATGGCGCTGATACTCCTTTTTCTAATCCACATATGTTTCGCAGTCTGGTTGGTGGTCTTCAGTATCTCACGGTTACTAGGCCTGATATTCAGTATGCTGTGAATTATGTTGCTCAGAAAATGCATAACCCTAGAGACCAAGACTTTCACACTCTAAAGCGCATTTTGCGTTATGTTAAAGGGACCCTCACTCATGGCCTTGAATTTGTCAGGGGGGATATGCGTCTCCGTGGCTACTCTGACTCTGATTGGGCTAATGATCCACAGGGCAGCCATTCAACGACGGGCTACCTTATCTATCTTGGTGATAATCTTGTGTCTTGGAGCACTAAAAAACAGACACATGTTTCAAAATCATCCACGGAAGCTGAATATCGTGCTTTATCAGCTGCAGCATCGGAAGTAATGTGGCTTATATATATTCTAACTGATCTACATATTGTCACGCCTCCACCTGTTCTCTTCTGTGACAATCAATCAGCCATATGTCTTACAAAGAATCCAGTTTTCCATAAGAAGATGAAGCATGTAGGAACTGACTGTCACTTTGTTCAAGAGTAAGTCATAGATGGGTCTATGATAGTTGAGCATATTTCAAAATCATCCACGAAAGCTGAATATCGTGCTTTATCAGCTGCAGCATCGGAAGTAATGTGGCTTATATATATTCTAACTGATCTACATATTGTCACGCCTCCACCTGTTCTCTTCTGTGACAATCAATCAGCCATATGTCTTACAAAGAATCCAGTTTTCCATAAGAAGATGAAGCATGTAGGAACTGACTGTCACTTTGTTCAAGAGTAAGTCATAGATGGGTCTATGATAGTTGAGCATGTTTCTTCTGAAGATCAACTTGCAGATTTTCTCACCAAACCCCAGACATCGCAGCGGTTCCACTTCCTCATATCCAAGCTTCCTCTTGCTACTGCCAGACTCAGCTTGAGGGATGATGTTAGCAAATAATATGATTTCATATGATAATATATATGATTTGATATGATTATGTGGTTGATATGGTTTGATATGATTTGGTATGATTTGATCCTCTACCAAAATATGGGTTGTAGTTCCACCTATAAATACCTCTTGTAACTCTCATTCTTCTCAATGAAATGAACTATTCTATTATTCTTTCTATGCTTGGTGAAATTAATAAAAGAGTTTATTACCGAAATAGTCCCTCGACTATTGTGAAATTACCAATTTGGTCCTTAACAATTTTTCGTACCGAATTAAGTCCCTCGACTTTGAAAATTTTAACCAATTTGGTCCACCGTTACCAATTTGCCGTTAAACATCCGTTAAAATCGGGACTAAATTGGTAATTTTACTATAGTCAAGGGACCAAATTGGTAATTTTAATATAGTCAAGGGACCATTTCAGTGAAAAATTAATTACCAATTTGGTCCCTTGACTATAGAAAAATTACCAATTTGGTCCCTTGACTATAGCAAAATTACCAATTTGGTCCCGATTTAACGGATGTTTAACGACAAAATAAACGGAGGACCAAATTGGTTAAAATTTTCAAAGTCGAGGGACTTAATTGAACAAAAAAAATTATCGAAGACTAAATTAGTAATTTCGCAATAGTCGAGGGACCATTTCGGTAATAAACTCTTAATAAAATTATTATCATTTTCTCCCTTCCCTTTGTTATTTCTCCCTTTCAACCTGTGATTCTCTCCCCCTTTTCTTATTCTCCTGCAACTTTTACCTCCCTACATCTTACAATCCCAGGACATTACCAATTGCATTCTTGGAACAATTCAAACCACGATATTTTAATATAATTAAGTCTTATACCAGGAATGACCATGGTCGCATAAATTACCAATTTCAAATTAATGAAAATACGGTTCAAATTTGATTGTCCGGAAAACAATGGCAATTAAAATTTTTAAAAAGGGTCTCATTCTGAGTAAGCTATTTTCTAGCATCAGAAGGAGTGAGATGTGGATTGACATGACCACAAATTGACACATCAATTGTTTTTCGAGTATAAGACTATTCTTATCCCTGCAAATCTTTCTCACTTTTAAAAATGAGTATCACTTCCACATCACTTTAAAAATTTATATCTTTTTCTTAATAAATATTATTTTCTCTTCAATGTACATTTAAATTTTAAAAATAACAAAAATGAAAATCCGGAAACATAATTTGGTATATAAATTACTTTTAAATATTAAAAATAGCAATACTAAAAATCTAAAACCGTAATTTTTAAAGGGTCACACTTGTGTCAGACCGTCTCACGGATCCTATTTCGTGAGACGGGTCGGATCGGATCGAAGCCCCATGCAAATGTCTCACTTATATGTGCAAATGTCATACTCATATGCTCAAATATAATACTAATCAGGTATGCAATTTTTGTTACTTATAAGAGAAAAAGTATTACATTTTTTATAATAAGTAATGTTGACAAGTTTTCCATACTTATAAGGGAAAATATAATACTTTTGAGGAAAAATGTAATACTTTTAAATCGAAATGTAAAAGTATTGTATTTTCCCTTAAAAATATTACATTTACCCTTATAAGTAACAAAATTTTGATTCCTGATTAGTATTACATTTGAGCATATAAGTATGACATTTGTGCGTATAAGGGTTACATCTTCATCTTGACTCGACCCGACCCGACTCATCTCAAGGTGAGACGGTTTCACATAAGTTTTTGCCATTTTTAAAAACCATTTATAAAACCGTCATTAAATTTTTTTTATTACATATAAATAAAGAATCAAAAAATTTAAAAAAATAAATAATGCACACAAAATAAACAAAAGAAACTAATAAATAAAATACAAAAAAAAAACAAAAGAAATGAAATAAACAAACAAAATAAAAAGGTATAAAAGTCCGGATTGCAAATTTGCAAAAGATCCAATCCAAATTGACATTTAAAAAAAAAATTAAAAAAGTTTCAAATACTATACTTGCCATGTCACTTTGCCAATAGCAAATTGACAGGTCGGGATAAAGTCGGTCTAAGCCATCCACCTGGGACATACAACAAGAGGCCCAAATGATACAGAACAACAAACAAAAGATAGCTGGAAAGGAAATAGAACACTCTGTAACTCAAACTCATAAGTTTCAAATGATATTCATTCTGCCTATCCCATCAGATAAAACATGCTTAAATAGGATACAAAGGAAAATATGAAAAGCAACTGGAATTAAAAGCTTGAAAATGAAGAGACAGAAAATTAAAGCAAAATACATTAACCAAGAGTAATTAAAGATAGCCCAAGTTCCCAAGTCTGCTTCTAGCCGCCAACCATTGAGTTTTCATGCATGCATGCTTATGATATTTGAATTCCTTATCCATGTTCTCCATCATTCTCCCCAGGTTGCAGAAGACTCGCCCTCGAGTCATCGGGATATAACGGAACATCTACTGAGTGGTACTTGAAAATGTCAGCAACATTGAATGTTTTGGAAATTTTCCACTCATCTGGTAAATCAATAACGTAAGCATTATCTTTGATTTTCTTACTGATCTTAAAAGGGCCATATTTCTTGGGACTTAACTTGTGGAATGTTCCTGTGGGTACTCGTTCCTTTCGAATGAAGACCATAACCTCATCTCCTACTGCAAATACTTGGCGGCGGCGGCGTTTGTCAGCTTGAGCTTTATTTTTGGCATTATTGGAATTTAGTCTGCCTTTTACTTCTTCTTGAATCTCAGTAACCTGTTTTACAAAATTTTTAGCCTTTGAACTCCCAAAGTCTAACTTTAAACTCTCATTCTCATTTTGTGGAAGCCGAAGTAAATCAACTGCATGCATGGGTTGCTTTCGGTAGACAACAGAGAACGGTGAACGTCCAATGGCAGAATGTACATTGCTATTATAGGCAAACTCTGCTTGAGCCAAAGCGAAATCCCATTGCTTAATATATTCACCACAAATACAACGTATGAGATTTCCCAGGGAGCGATTTGTTACCTCAGTTTGACCGTCTGTCTGCGGGTGCTGAATTTAAGACTAGCATCAAATCTTTTCCACAAGGTTGTCCAAAAATGTGATAGAAACTTTGAATCCCGATCAGAAGTAATGGATTTTGGAACTCCATGGAGGCGAACAATCTCCTGAAAGAATAATCGAGCAATGTGAACGGCATCAGATGTCTTTTTGCAGGGGATGAAGTGTGCCATTTTTGAGAACCGATCCACAACCACAAAGACAGAATCTACACCACGTTGTGTTCTTGGAAGTCCGAGAACAAAGTCCATAGATAAATCTTCCCATATATCTTCTGGAACTGGTAGAGGCATGTACAACCCCGTATCCTGGGAATGTCCTTTTGCTCTTTGACAAACAATGCAACGTTTCACAAACAGTCCTACGTCTCTCTTTAGCTGAGGCCAGTAAAATCTCTCTTCAAGACTGGCAATTGTCTTATCTGATCTCGACCAAAATGACCTGCTAAACCACCTGCATGCAAATCCCTGATCAATTTTTCTCTTAGAGAGGTTCTAGGAATACACAACTTTGTTCCTTTGAAAAGATATCCTTCAGACACATGAAAGTCCAGTAATGGAGCATGAAGTTGAACTTGCTCCCAAATTCGCTTGAAATCCTCATCCTCAACATATAAATCCTTGAGCTGGTCAAACCCAATAACCTCCCCTTGCATGATTACCAACAAGTTTCTCCTGCGACTAAGAGCATCTGCTGCTCAATTTAAGGCGTCAGACTTATGTTTGATAACAAAAGAAAATTGTTCTAGGAAGGAAGACCACCTGGCATGCATACGGTTGATGTGCTTTTGATTCCGAAAATATTTAAGTGCTTCATGGTCTATATATATGACAAAGTCTTGAGAGAGTAAGTAGTGCTTCCAAGTATGAAGAGCCCGAACAACAGCATACAATTCTTGCTCATAAGTGGACCACTTTTCACGTGCCGAACTTAATTTCTCGCTATAAAAAGCTATTGGCCTTCCACCCTGTGAAAGTACTGCCCCTATGCCCACGCCACTTGCATCACATTGTAATTCAAATGGCTTTGAAAATCTGGTAACGCCAAGACAGGGGCATTGATGAGTTTTTCCTTGAGTGAATTGAAGCTGAATTCTGCATCTTTATCCCATTTGAACCTCCCCTGCTTCATGCAATTAGTGAGTGGCGCTGCAACCGTACTAAAGTCTCGAATAAACCTTCTGTAGAATGACGCCAAACCATGGAAGCTCCGGACTTCTCCAACTGTCTTAGGGATTGGCCATTCTTGGATGGCATTTATCTTGGCCTTGTCAACTCGTATTCCATCACTGCCTACCACATAACCTAAGAACACCAGCTCATTGGTTAGAAAAGAACATTTCTTCAAGTTGATAAATAACTTATTCTCTCGTAAGGCCATGAATACTTGGTGCAGGTGGTCCAAATGCTCTTCATGGTTTCTGCTGTAAATTAAGATGTCGTCGAAATATACGACAACAAATTTGCCGATAAAAGGCTGAAGAACTTGATTCATTAGTCGCATGAACGTGCTTGGCGCATTTGACAATCCAAAAGTCATCACAAGCCATTCATAGAGCCCATCTCTTGTTTTAAACGCGGTTTTCCACTCATCTCCAGGCCTAACTCGAACTTGATGATATCCACTTCGAAGGTCTATTTTAGAGAAAACAAACGCCCCATGAAGTTGGTCGAGCATGTCATCCAGACGAGGGATGGGAAACCGATAACGCACTGTTATTTTATTGATAGCTCGGCTATCAATGCACATTCGCATACTCCCATCTTTTTTTGGAACTAGCAAGGCAGGAACTGCACAAGGACTCTTACTCTCTCTAATGAGTCCCTTTTGAAGGAGGTCTGTCACTTGTTCAGTCAGCATATCGTGCTCTTCTGGACTCATTCGGTAGTGTGGAAGGTTGGGTAAACTAGCCCCTGGTTGCAAATCTATTTGATGTTGTACATCGCGTAATGGTGGTAATCCTCCCGGTAGATCATCAGGGGCTACATCAGAAAATTCAGACAATAAGCCAAATAGCTCTGTTGGCACTTGGTAGGTTCCCTGTTTACTCTCTTTCACAACCACCATAACTATGGTCTGGACTTCATTGGCTTCAACAATAAATTCTTTCCAATTCTGTGAGATTGTGACAGCACAAGTTTTCTTTTTCATTGAAGTTTCCCATGAAGTTGGTGGGATGACAATTTTCTTTTCACCCCAAACAAAGGAATAGTTGTTCTGCCTTCCGTGGTGAGTAGCATCAACATCAAACTGCCAGGGTCTACCTAGTAAAATGTGGCATGCATCCATGTCAATGACCTCACATCTTACCGTATCTTCATAACTCTTGCTGATTGAAATAGGGACATGGCATATTTCTGTAACAGAGACAGACGGTCCCTCCTTTATCCACCCCATTTTGTATGGCCGAGGGTGAAGCTGCGTTGGTAGACTGAGATGTTGCACTAGAGTGTTTGAAACAATATTGTCACAACTACCATTATCAATAATAAGTTTGCACACTTTTCCCACAACACTGCAATACGCTCTAAAGATATTGTTGCGTTGATTAGGACTTTTATCTTCTGTAGTGTACAAGAGGCGTTGAACAACACAACTCACATGTTCCCCATCTTCCTCAACAATCTCTTCAATGTAACTCTCTTCTCTTCCATCCTCATCTTCTTCATTTTCCTCTATTAAATTAATAGAACGACGGGCTCGACACTCATTTGAACGGTGGCCTGGTTCTCCACACTTAAAACATTTTCCGGTCATAGGCTTGGCATAAGGATTAGTATTTCGAGTAGGTACCTCATTGTTCTGTCTTTGTCGCTGGGCCTTTGGGAATCCCGACTCAGAAGGTGCTACAGGTTGAGTAGAATGGGTACCAAACTGCCCGGGAGTGAAGTTTTGAGCAGGAGAGTTGCTTATAGGGCGTGATGTTGCTGGAGCATATGATTTCCTTTGGCTGGATTGTGTCAAGATGTTTTCTGCTTTTATAGCCATGTTGAAAGCTTCATCGACAGACCAGACAGGTGCTAACGTCATTCTCTCTCGGATGTTAAATCTCAGCCCGTTGATGTAACGTGCTGTCTGTTGCTCTTGGGTCTCGGAGAGATTACAACGCGCTCCTAATCGGTAGAATTCTTCAGTATATTCATTGACATTCCGAGATCCTTGAGAACAATTTTGGTACCTCTGAAATAGTTGTTGTTGATAGTCTGGAGGTAAGAACCTTGCTGTCATTAATTTCTTCATCTTCCTCCAAGTGGTAATTACTTGCTTTCCTTGTCTCCTCCTATTATTTTGGGTGACTTCCCACCATGCTGCAGCTCCTCCTCGTAACTTATGGGCCACATACTTTGCTTGTCATTCTTCTGGTGTATCTAACATGTCAAAGCATTGTTCAACTTCATAGAACCAATCTAAAAAAAGCTTCAATGTTAAGATTTCCATCGAAGGTGGGAAGATCAATTTTTGGTCGATGATAGTTTTGCCTGCGGGCTGGTACTCGGTCATCTTCATCAGAGTCGCTACTGCTTCTGTAAGCATGAGGGTTAACTTGCGGTTGGTAACCTTGCACATGTTCACCAACTGGTTGATTCCTAGCATGGTTTACTGCTGGAGGAACTCTCTGTCCATCAAGTCTCAAGCTAATATTAGCAAGGATATTATGGATTTCTTGGATACGGTTGCCTTGTGTTTGCAAGGCTGCCCAAAGGGCGTCAACACCACGGTCACCGCCAGTGGGTGGGTTGTTTCCTGCGTTGTTATTATTGCCTTGTGCCATCTTGGGTCGTAACAATAGAGGGGATCAAGTCGCTACCTCGTTGTTGCCTACGAACTTAAGGCTCTGAATACCAACTGATACAGAACAACAAACAAAAGATAGCTGGAAAGGAAATAGAACACTCTGTAACTCAAACTCATAAGTTTCAAATGATATTCATTCTGCCTATCCCATCAGATAAAACATGCTTACTGATACAGAACAACAAACAAAAGATAGCTGGAAAGGAAATAGAACACTCTGTAACTCAAACTCATAAGTTTCAAATGATATTCATTCTGTCTATCCCATCAGATAAAACATGCTTAAATAGGATACAAAGGAAAATATGAAAAGCTACTGGAATTAAAAGCTTGAAAATGAAGAGACAGAAAATTAAAGCAAAATACATTAACCAAGAGTAATTAAAGATAGCCCAAGTTCCCAAGTCTGCTTCTAGCCGCCAACCATTGAGTTTTCATGCATGCATGCGTATGATATTTGAATTCCTTATCCATGTTCTCCATCACCAAAGCCCATGTTTCCAGATCCAGAATAGCGCGTAACAATAGGATTAATGACAATACAATAATCCCTTTCTAAAGTTGCAGCTAGCATTACATCTGTAATGGAAATAACTTAGTTCACATACTCCAACAAGCAAACTACATGAATTCAAATATGAGTTATATACCTGACAATGCACGCTTGTAAGATAGCAACACTCTAGAACTGATATGAATTTTACATGATGTACATAAGAGTGAGATGTCAATGAATAAAACCAAACAACAGTGGGCACAAAACCACAGTTAGTTACATCATGGCTATGGCTATGGCTATGGTGAATCATCCCATTACGTGGAGTTGTTACATGACCTTGTGAAGCATTACTGCCGCCAGGAAATGATCCATAAGAACAGATTATCAACAATTGGCAAATTTGTCCCCAAGTTGCTTTAATGGAATTGGTTTTGGTAATATTTGCATAAATGAAACAGGACCATCATGCTTAGCTTGTGAACATTATCTGGTACTTCATATGTTGTTTCAGGCTTTATATTCCTTTTTCAATATGACAAGGCCTTATTGTTTCACATTTCAAACACAGAACATGGTACTTTATTTGCACTATATAGAATAGGCACATCCTTTTGCCAACCCATAATTGTTGTTTGAAATAGAGGAAACCAGTTAAACATACAAATTGTAGGGGAACCTATATTATCTAAAGCTTCACCAATTAAAAATAAACTTCATTCCAACATTTAGAACACGTGGTTTCTCTAGAATCTGTATCAATTAGCTAGTACCGAAATGATGTACAATGAAAATCAATCAAATTTCATTCAAAATCTTTCATAGCAGTAATCATGTGTTTGGTTCGCACATGGGAATCGATATCTGGGTATCAAATACTTGGTAAGGGTAATGGTTTTTGGTGAAAGTATTTTACATTTTTGGTAGTAGGGTGTAATGGGAATGATTATTAATAGTTGGGGAAGAAATGAGAAAGGGGAATGAAACCCTTATTTCATTAGGCTATGGGTTTTTCAATTAATGGGGTATTCCAAACCAATAGTAGTATTCTAAAAAGAGCAAATACCAATTTTGGTCCCACGACTATTAGCAAAATGACAATTTTAGTCCACATGTTTCATTTCTACCAATTTTGGTCCCACGACTATTGTTTAGTACCAATTTTGGTCCCACGACTATTGTTTTAGTGCCAAAATTCATCGCGCCGGTCACTCATCCGTTTAAAACGTGCCGAAATCTAAAATTTTTAAAAAGGTATTTTCGTCCTTTTCAACTCAATATCCCAATTTGAGCATGAATAAAGAGATTTAAGCCCTAAGATCGATCACAATTCACAATTCTCCTCCTCAAATTAAGGTAAAATGAGGAGGAAAACTGCGAATTTTGATCGATTTTAGGACTTAAATCCATTTATTCATACTCAAATTAAGATATTAAGTTGAAAATGATGAAAATACGCTTAACAATTTTAGATTTTTGCACGTTTTAAATGAATGGGTGACCGGCGCGATAAATTTTGGCACTAAAACAATAGTCGTAGATGAAAATTGGTACTAAAACAATAGTCGTGGGACCAAAATTGGTAGAAATGAAACATGTGGACCAAAATTGTCATTTTGCTAATAGTCGTGGGACCAAAATTGGTATTTGCTCATTCTAAAAAGTAAAAACTATCAACCAAACAATAGCAATCACTTTGATACCCATACCTTATGTCTAAATCCACTGACCAAACACACCCTAACATTTAACCTAAAGTTCCTATCTTTATAATTAAGAATATTATAAATTACAAATCTAATAAAAACAAAGTTACAGAACAGAAATTGTAAAGTTCCAATCTTTCTAATTAAGAATACTATAAATTACAAATCTAACAAAAACCACTACAATAGAAATCGCATACAACGTCGGCTATTTAACGTCGGCTAAGTACTTAGCCGACGTTATATTTGCTTTGAAACCTTTAACGTCGGTTATTATGAAACAACCGACGTTAAAAGTTCCAACTTAATGCTACACCGTGATACGACGACGGCTCCGGCATTAGCCGTCGTCGTATCTCCAATGGGAGCGCAATACGACGTCGGCAACGTGGTAGCCGACGTCGTATCGCAAATATCCACCGGCGACGGGGGGATACGACGACGGCTACGGCATTAGCCGTCGTCGTATCTCCAATCGGATCATAATACGACGTCGGCAACTTGGTAGCCGACGTCGTAGCGCAATTATCAATCGGCGACGGGGGGAAACGACGACGGCTACGCGTTAGCCGTCGTTGTATCTCCAATCGGAGGACCTTTAACGTCGGTTATGTTACATAACCGACGTGTGAGGGTTTAAAAATACAACCCGTCGGCCCAAATATTACGATGTCGCCCCAATCCCTAAATTAAAACAATATTCCGTAATTCTGATCTACGCCCCCAAGCCTACCAATTTTTTTATTTTGCGCCATCCCTACTAAAATTTCCCTCCTGCACACTTGGTAAAAAAAAAAATCTTCCCTCAAATCATTCATAGCCCTAATTCTCAGCCCTTCTATCGCTTCCCCAACTCAGCAGATAGGACCTCTCCTCCTCCTTGCGAGACGAAGACGACAGGCGACTAGTTGAGTTCCAACAATAAAGCTGCTGCCCGATTTCAACCTCCGCCCCTGCCGACCACAAAGCTTGCCTTCCATGGGAAGACTCCGCATCTTCTCTCCGGTCTCCACCCCCGCCCTTGCCGACAACAAAGCTGCTGCCCGGTGCCGCCTCAGCCTCCGCCCCTGCCGACGACGAAGTTGCTGACTCTGAACTTAGCCTCCCCTGTGAACCAAGGTAGGTGCTTCTAGTTTTCAACTTTCTACTCTAATAACGAATGGGATATTTGATTATTGAGCTTTTATTTTGTAGTGCAAGGAGCCTTGTTGGATTACAGAATTTGTTTAAGTTTTCCATACGATATGTTAAATTGTTAACTGCTTAATATTTTGAGCCTTGTTGGTAGCAGGGATTGTATTTGCCACTAATTTCTTTTTCTTGCCCTGCTGTTATATGTTGTTTTCTTGTTATATGTACTAGGATGAATATGAATATGATGCAGTTCTTAGATTTTGAATTTTTATGTTCAGTCTATAGGGCTCAAGTTGTTGCTGCACATATGTTAGACTATTTTACTTGGGAGTACTTTTTATGAGATATAAAGAAGAAACATTGAAAATGAATGATGATTTGAGGCTCCTCATCATATTAGGAAGTTTTAGATCTGCACCTGGAGAATTACTAGTCTTGAGCTGATAACTTTCCATTGAGATTAGCAATGCTTGATAACTGGACAATTGTTAGATGCTTCTTTTTTAAAATTTTGAAGTCTTTAGTGTTTATGTAAGTTTCTATATGCTATCTTATTCTAATGGTTTAAGTTTTCTAATGCTTGAATGACTTGAGGCTCCTCATCAGCTTTTGCTTCAAGCTGGAATTGTTGCATTCTTTCTCCCTTTCCGCATTTCCTTCAGTTGCATTTGCAGATAATGGTATTGTTACTGACTGTATATAAATGAATATCTCATGTAGTATCACTTAAATTCAAAATGTTCTTTCTGAGGTAGAATTTCAATTTATAAATTATTTATACCATTTTTATTCATATTATGATTCAAGATGTTCTGTCACCGCCTTGTTGAGCTTCTACTGCGAGAAATAGATTTTCTTTTCTATCTTCTACAAGCATCCATTTTGCTTATTGAAGAATTTTCTTACATTTGGTTTTAAGAGTCAAATGATTTCTCTTGCCCATTACATTTTATCATTGTCTACAGTCACCATTTGCTATTTGTTCTCATTCCCGCCCTCAAGAGTCAAATGGTAATCAGTTTATGATGGGTGGTTCTTTTTTGCTGTTTGGAGGCCTGAAGAGCAGTTTGGACTATGGATGCCTTTGTCTAATCAAGGATGGAATCCCTACTACAGTGAATCTGGTGTTGTCTCCTGTAAGTGATTTCAAATCTGTTAATCGTCAATTAAATTCACTTTTCGGTGTTTTGTTTAGTTTCAACTATTTGCATTAGGAGCCCAAGTTCAGTCAACTTGATGTTGGTGTCATGGCTTAGTTTGGTGTGTGTGTATATACTTTTTGGATTTCAGTTTTTGGTGGTAGCCAATGGATTAGCTGTTGCCTACTCACTGGTTTAAGTTGTGAGGTGCACAGTGAGTATGATTAGAGGAAGTGTTCTCTTCAACAAACCCCTGACTTGGGCTATCTTTTTTGGTGATCAGGTAAGAAATAATTTTATAATTTCTCATCTATAGTTTTATTTTATTTTTCAAGTCAAGGTATGATGTGTAGTTTTTCAGATATGATTATATAAAGTTGGTTTATTTTAGGCATCTTAGTAGTTTATATCTAATTCCATATAGTTTTTCAAATATATGCTGATTTTAAATGTTTTTTTTTCTCATTTGTTTGATGCTTTCTTAATTTGTAGTGTTTTGTGTATGTTGTGATTATAGTATAATAAATTTGTAATTAATTAGTGGTGCAACCAATGATGAATCTTCCATGGTACATGCTAAGAGAAATTTTATAACATTGTCGCCTCCAATGCTCAGTTTCTTTCCGGTTCTTGTAACTATTTATAGATTACCTCAGGCTCAAGTAGAAACCCAGTGGCTGCCAAATTAAGGTTGAAACTTCCAAAGGACGGAAAACAAATCGTTAACCAAAATGGATTAACTGTTTGGTAAGTATTTTATACATTTGTAAAACTACATATATTTCATAGTTCTTAATTAAATGAATTCTTAATTGTATTCTAATTCAAATATATATAGTGTGCCAAACAAGTTGGAGCTACCGAATGCGGGTATTATGTGATGAAGTACATGTTTGAAATTCTTTTCAAAGAAGCATACGAAGGAATGGATAAGGCAAGTAATTTAAGAAAATACATTTCTCATTCAAATTTTAAAAATACTAGATTAAATTAGCTTACTAATTATTATTTATTACTTTTTAAAATTATTACAGATAGTGGAGAGAGTTGGTTCATTGAGCTACAATCAACAAGAGATTGATGAAATTAGAGACACATGGGCCAAGTACTTTGTTGATGAATGGATTAATACATTACATTAGCTAGTATGTGAAATAGTAATGTGATGTATTTCTTTTGTTGATTCGGTACAAAGTTTGGGATAATATTATGACTTGTATTAATGAATATATATAATTTTTGATGAACTTCTGTTATTAATTATTATCAATTGTGAGATTTATTGCTTTTATTAATTTTGATATTATAAATATAAATTGTTCAGGTTTTGAATGTGATTGTGATTGCTATATATATTTGAGCAGGTTTTGGGTGTAAATAGAAAAATAAAATTAATATTTAAAAACAAAAAAAATTACCCTACAACGTCGGCTAGTCTTATTAGCCGACGTTGTAGGGTAATTTTTTTGGTTTAATATTACCTACAATGTCAGCTATTTGTAAATAGCCGACGTCATAGGGTACCTACGACGTCGGCTATTTGTACTTAGCCGACGTTGTAGGGTATTTTAGTAGCCTCCATATTACCTACAATGTCGGCTATTTGTAATTAGCCGACGTCGTAGGGTACCTACAACGTCGGCTGTTTGTAATTAGCCGACGTTGTAGGGTATTTTAGTAGCTTTCAAATTACCTACAACGTCGGCTATTTGTACTTAGCCGACGTTGTAGGGTATTTTAGTAGCCTCCAAATTACCTACAATGTCGGCTATTTGTAATTAGCCGACGTTGTAGGGTACCTACAACGTCGGCTGTTTGTAATTAGCCGACGTTGTAGGGTATTTTAGTAGCTTCCAAATTACCTACAACGTCGGTTATTTTTAATTAGCCGACGTTGTAGGGTATTTTAGTAGCTTCCAAATTACCTACAACGTCGGCTATTTGTAACTAGCCGACGTTGTAAGTGTACCTACAACGTCGGCTAACTCGTATCCGACGTTGTATGTGTACACTTACAACGTCGGCTAACTTTTAGCCGACGTTGTATGTGTACACTTACAACGTCGGCCAGATCAACGTCGGCTTTTAGCCGACGTTAAAGGGTCTACTTAGCCGACGTTAAAAGCCGTCTGTGTAGTAGTGAACAAAGTTAATTGAAATTGTGAACGAGAGTTGAAAATACAAAAATCTAACCTCATACTGGGTAGATTCATTATCCCTATCCAAAACAACTCTGAGATTTTCAAAACATCTCTTTTCCCCTCTTATCATAACACCAAACCCTTCCTCACATATCCCCTGGTGTCCCAGATCACCTTAAGCACAAGAATGGATGAAAATGAAGTCAGCAGTGACAACATAAATACACAGTTACAAATATATTGCAGAGCCTATACTTCCTCCAATATAATCACTCTACATCAACCTAAGGGGCCAACCATAATTAAAGCGAAGGAATATGTAGACTCATAGCAGCAAACATGAGCATATAACTCTCACCTTGGCATTATGAATGAGTTGGACTTTATACGTCTACTCTTCAGCATCTAAGTTGGACAACACCATCCATGTTTGACCGTGGCTACAAATTAAGTTTAGTGCAATCACCCTGAGTAATAATCTGCACATACACATTTTTAAGAAATAAAACTTTAATAAGTTAATTTGGTGTTAAAAAATAGTGGTAGTGTTTGGAAATAATATATAGTTTAAGAAATAACCTAGTTGGATAAATTAATTGGTCCACAAGCTTCATTCAGAATTTTTTGATAAACAATGTTATCAGCCACATTTGTAGTACTTGTATCCCGATGATTATTGCAAGTTAACATCTTGACACAATCTTCGTTTTTTTTTTTTTTTTTTTTTTGCTCTTGATAAGGCAACATTTAATTTAGCGTGAGAAAACACTGATTTTCTCAAGTAAATCCCTACAAAATCAAATGATGTTTGCCCTTGTGCCTTATTTATTGTCATTACAAAACACACTTTGATTGGGAACTTGTGACGTTTAAAGGGGATTGAGCAATTTTCATCCTTTGCGGCTTCAAGTGGGATCCTTGGTATGAAAACATGTTTGCCGATGCGTTTCCAGGAGCAATGACACAACGTATAACATGATCACAAATGTCATCGCATATTAACCATGTACCATTACATACTCCTTCTGCAAGATTAATATTCCTTAGAGCAAATTGCCATTTTAGTCCACTGACTATAGGTGTTCTGTTAATTTCAGTCCACGACTTTCAAAACTGTTAATCTCATACCATGACTATTTAATTTTTATCAATTTCGATCACTCCGGCCAAATTACCGGCCAAATTCGCCGGAAAATCCTAAACCCTAAAATAATTGAGGGTATTTTAGTAATTTCACATATTTGTTCTTCTTCTCCGGCAATGTTCCAGTTTCCTCCGTCCACCAAATAAATATCCCCATCGTCGCCGATTCTCAAAACTCCCCGTTCAGTAGCGGTCAGGAGAGGCGTGCTTCTGTTAGCGACCCAAACGACGGTCTTCTCTTTGATGTCCTTCATCGGCCGGAGTTTTCAGGGGTGAAGAAGCCCAGGTCAAAAAGCGCATTGGAGGAGACTGAGGTTTGGTCTCCGGCGAGAGGGTGGGTAGGGTTGATGGAGTTGAGTACCAGAGGTGCGGGGAGAGTTGGGAGGATGAGAATCTAGAAAATTAGGAAACAATAAATAGGTGCAGAGCTGCCAGTAACAATGGTGGTGCCCGCCGATGCTGCTCATTCTTGAATTAAAGAATGGATTATGGATACACCTACTGCTAGTCCCCTGTTTTCTCTATAAAGGTTTTGCATTTTGTAGGACTTTTTCCACTTAGGCAATATTCATGTTTGAGAAAGGGGAAGAAAACAACGTGACTAATATAAAAAAGTAAAAATAAATAAAAGTCTTGCTTGTAGCTCGCCGGAAAAAAGTGGAACATCGCCGGAGAAGAAGAATAAACATGTGAAAATACTAAAATACCCCTCATTATTTTAGGGTTTAGGATTTTCCGGCGAATTTGACCGATAATTTGGCCGGAGTGACCGAAATTGATAAAAATTAAATAGTCATGGTATGAAATTAACAGTTTTGAAAGTCGTGGACTGAAATTAACAGGACCCCTATAGTTAGTGAACTAAAATGTCAATTTGCTCTATTCCTTAGCAAAATTACAGGGCAATTCTTTTTTAAAATCAACTTGTGAGGAGGTAGACCGGGTACTGAGATAGTATGCAAGAAGTCAGCAAATTCATAAGGGGAATTAGAATCGAGCAACTCATCATAACTGACATAATATTTTTTCTCTCCAGGAAATCTAGCAATTAAGGTGTTGTTAATTTCATCCACGTATTCATTCTTTGGTGTCAATATACCTCTCTTCATGAGTGGATAAGGATCACAAGTGAAGTTCATTATATATGGTAAAACATGTCAAATAATGAATAATTGTAAGACTGTAATTCATTTGTATATGGGACAAGGAATGTTTTTGGAATTTCAATTGAATTGTCGAAAACATATTTTTCTATCCCATTTTCCACGCGCATTAAATATTTGCAAAAAGATGGATCTTCTTTAGCATGCATATTTTCAGTCAAAACCAATCTCTCAACCACTAGTCAATTTTTTTGTGATTTAACCAAACTTGCTTCTATGAAATTCCTTTTGCTTCCAGATCTTATTACATGTAACGTCTGTAAAAAATCACCTCCAAATACTACAACTTTTCTACCAAAGATTTTGTCACAATTTGTAATATCTCTCAAAGTTGTTTTGAAATTTTCTGTCTCTACGGTTGGCCATTGTTACTTCGTTCCATATAATCAACTTGCACTCTCTAAGAAGTCAAGCTTCCATAGAGACGCAGCCACACCAGATGTTGCAGTTAAAGTGCAATGTCATGGTTTGATCTCACTTTAATCAAAAGACACCTGTATAGAAACGTTTTGTCAGTTCCCCTAGGGCCATCAACAAAGAATACTCCTCCTGAACTTGAGTAAACTCGGGCAATTATGGTGTCAAACGCTGCTCATTGACTTTGGTTCAACTTCGTTATAGTGATAAGCACCAAGGATAGCACTTAAAAGGGGTCTTTATTAGGGTGTGTTTGGTTACCCGGAAAATGATTTCTGGAAATCATTTTCTGGGATTTTGGTGTTTGGCAACACCCAGAAAATGTGGTCAACGGAAATCATTTTCCGTTGACCACGGAAAATGAGGGGTTTTTTCCGGAAAATACAACGCGCAACATGGAGGGACGGCTTCAGCATTGTTTAAAACTTCGATTCTCTATTAGCATCAGGCAAACTAATATACGACAGAATTTAAGATTATGTAGAACCAAGTTGTGTCAAAGAATTGAAAGCCTTGCTCCACTATATTCATAGAAACCAGAGCAGCGGCCTTTTTTTTAAAAAAAAAATTGTTTTAAAATTTTTATATATTTATTTATAATAAATATTATTAGTTTATATATTTTTATATTTTAAAGAAAATAATAAAATTATATAATTATACATTTCTACCAATTTTCCACTCATTTTCTGGAAAATAAACCAAACACCCAAATACTGTTTTCCAAAGTACATCCAAACACGGAAAATGATGTCATTTTCCGGAAAATAACTCATTTTCCAGAAAACATTTTTCAGAAGTCATTTTCCTGCTTTCCAAACGCACCCTTAGATTAAAATCACATCGTTTTGGCATCCAATTACAACAATCACATGCATTCCAGCTCAAATGCGATCAGTTTCCTCTAACAACACTTCTAGAAAGAGTTTTGAAGCATTTTACAGGTTGGAAAGGGATTTGAAGCTAAAATGGAGCAAAAAGATGAACAAGCCAACATGCAGTAACGCCCCACGCCACTCACACGCGTGTGAGCAAGCGTGGTCGGGCCCAGGGTTATTTTGGGAAACTTGTTCCTTTCCTTTGCCATCTATATAAATCCCTCTTGTCCCAAAACCTAGGGAGAGGAGCTTAGATCATAAAATTATTAGAATAGGATAGATAGATCTAGAGGGTTTTCTCCCCTCTTGGGAGAAAATTCCTTTCATTCATAGAATAGATCATGGGCAAGAAGGAAGATTGGGATTCAAGATCAAGGTTGTAAGGCCCCCTTTTCCAAGGGGTGGTAACCATTCTCTTCAATTTCTAAATTTAATACTTGTTTCTTTGAATTTCCTTTCCCTTTTCTTGTTTCTTAGTATGCTAGAGTATATTAGATAGGGGATTGGTGGCCCCATGGTAGATCTATGTGGATGTTTAATATTATTGTTATAATTTGTGAATTGCTTGCTTGTTGGATGTTGAACTTGTGTGGATGATGTTCTTTAAGCTTTGGGCCTTTTGTGGCCACATTAGGTAGCAAACCCAAAGGAAGTGAGTGTGCGCGCGATAACGGCCACTCACGAGTCTCACTCACCCACATCTCCGCTCTTAGTTCGAAAGAACAAGATCCGAGAGGAGTGGTATACAAAGTGTTCGATGAAATGCCCCAACCGAATGAGGATGTGGGAGTCCAAAGTGTGACGCCACTTGGTAGTGTGCCATGAACTCCCTAGTCTATTCCGCAATTTGCATTCATAAAACCATCCAAAGATAAACCACATAGAAAAGCCTAAAGCCCCAATCTCCACTTTACTTTTCTTTACTTTACACAACCTTTTATCAACCTTCCCCTCATACCTATGAATCCAACTCCTAGCCATTCCTGTAAGTCTTTTCCTTCAACTTCTTGGATGCCATCACACCCATTCGATTCCCATTCGCCATCCTTGAGAGACGCGACACTCGGGGAGTCTTGACTCTTCGTTTTACCACCTTCACATACACATTCACTCACCCCATACAAAACACAACTTGTCAAATTGGCGCCGTTGCCGGGGATGGCAAACGGTTTTGAATAGTGTTGACATCTTAGAAGTAGAATTTTAAGAGTTCTTGAATTGCTTTCTTTTTGTTTATTTTATTTTCTTATTCTTGCTATTTGTTTGGAGAAGTGAGCTATTTGTTATTGTATATCTTGTGCTCACTAGCAACTACTTTTAGTTTCAAATATTTGTTGTTGGCTAAGCTTTGTGCAGGAATTTTGTTGAAAAATTATTTGTAAGCATGCCAAAGAGTGCTAAAATGAATCCTCATAGTTACCCACACCATGGGGGACAATCTTACACAAAAATCCTCGACCCCAACCATATCCCTATTACCCCTATTCCACTTATACTTACCCTCCACCAACATATCCTTACCCATTTCCACACCACTACTTACCACCTCCATATCGTTATCCATATCATACATCCAACCATCACCCATACTCATTTGAAACACCGCCACCACCTTTCCAAGAAAATTACCCATCACAATCACCATATTTTCAAGAAATTGACTCATTAAGCTCCAAGAAATATCCCAAAGTATAGAGAGTAAGCTTGCACAAATAATGAGAACAATCGACCCAAGCTATACTCCTGGTCAAATTCATTACCTACTTCTCACGTAAACACCTACTACCCACCTCCATCAAAAATTCATCTAGAAATAATACTGCCCATTCCTTTGAAACACCACCCTCTTTCCATTATAATACCCATACAAATCCTTGTGAGTATATCCCACCGGGCACCGATGAAATTGAAATCTTAAACGCAAAAATAGAAGAATTCACAAGGAAGGCCAAGGAGGATACGACTAATCTAAAAGCCGAAATCAAGAGCGAATTGAAAGACTATCTCGCTATCCTCCGGGAGGAAGGACTTCCATTAGAAGAGGTCGAAACGAAGATGTTATCCATGATGGAGGAGCTCATGAAAATCAATGGATCCCGAGCCAACTCCGCCATCACAAATAACATCCCCACTTTGGAAGCCCATCCAAGGATTGTAGAAGAGGTCAAAAACGAGCAAAATGCTAAGAAAGAGGAGAGTTTTGGAGAAATAGAGGATTGTTATGCCCCAGTGCTTGAAGAAATTCCAAATTTCGAATTGGAGTATCAAAAGGAGGTAGAAATGGAGAGTGAGGATGATGACCTTGAGCTAGTGTGAGAAGATGAAGAGCCAAAATATGGTAAAGTTCCTAATCCTTCTTGCATTAATATTCTTAAAAATCCTTGTGCCCTTTTTGATAGCAACCTTGACACTTGTGTGGATGACTCCCTTTGCATTAATATTTCTACTACATGTGATTATGATTGCTTTAAAAAAGTTGAGTGGAGAGAGTTGACTACACTCAAGATTGAGGAAGAGAGTGTAGAGATATGGTTTGAAACGAACAAGAAGATCTTTAGGGAGGAAAGAGAGAAAAAAGAAAAGGAAGTAAACACCATCCTAGAAGAGTTAAGGAGGGTGTTCGATGCTAAAATTCATCCAACCTTGCATGATTTTATTCCTTTGTCTTTGTGGGTATTCAAGGATGTTTCCCACCTTGGGACATTCCTTGAAGCTAAGGTTCACGGGACGCTAGGTAAAGTCCCAAAGTCTGTGTGCCTTGAAGGATAGGCCACATTATGTCTGGCCAGGAGACGTAAAACCATGGCGCACTTGGGAGGCAGTCCCAATGTTATCTTACCTTTTCTCAGAATTATTCTTATTTTCTATAGCATGTTTTACTTAGTTTTTTTTCAATAATATTTCTATAACCTCGGTTGAGCTAACAAGTACAGATTCAACACCCGAGAGTTATAAATTGCCCGCAATCAATCGGCAAACATCATCGCTAACCAAGGAAGGAAGGGAAACCGAGGTAAGCTTTTGCACAACCCGCCTCCACGCCACCACCACGCGTGTGGCCAGGCGTGGAAAATTTCCAGAGAGCCACCACGCCACTCACACACGTGTGAGCAGGCGTGGGAACAAACCAGAGAGCTCCCACGCCTACCACCACGCGTGGTAGTGTGCGTGGACGGGCACCAGACCTTTTCGTGGATTTTCGCGTGAAGTGGTTTAAAACACATTCCTTGCTTCATTTCTTTCCCACCACGAGCAAGAACTCTCCCAAACTGAAAATATACACTTTCTAAGCATTTCCTTCCAAGTCTCTCAACATTTCTCAAAGATTCTAAGTCATTTCTAAGGTATGAACACACCCTTCTTTGCTATTTACTTGTTTAATGAAGAACTTGTTCTATTTTGAAGAATATATCCATAGGTTTTTCTTGTATGACATTTTTCTTGAGATATGTTGTTATGAGATGACTTGATAGACTTATATTGAGCCTACATTGCTTCTATAGACTAGAAATTTCATGTTTTAACATCTCTTTGTGACTAGATCTTGAATTGCTTGATTTGGGTTTTCTTTTGTCATAATGAGATCCTTGTTGATATAGTAAGCATGGTGGGTAAAGTTTGCAACTTTCCTACTCTATAGGCACTACATTGTTATATTCTACTAGTTAGATGGTCCAAGTTTAACTTTCATGAAACTTCCATTTTTCAACCTTGAGCTAGTCTAGAGGTAGAAGATGAAGTTGACCATGTGTTGACTTTTTGACTATGAAATGAGTATGGAATGGCATGAGATAGTTCTTGCATGTAAAGGATAGAATTGTTAATGGATATCAAAATGATGGTTGCATGCATTGAATTTTTATGATTTTTCTTTAAGATATGTGCAATATTGTTCATAGTCAATATTTAAGTTTGGCAAGTGTTTTTCCTTGTGTTGCTCCTGCCCTAGCCCCGGATGAGCCAAGCAAGGCTAGGAAGTTTGTAAGTGGATTAAATTTCGAGACTCAAAAAGCCGTTTGTGTGTTTGAGTGTCAAACTCTTGGAGAGGCTTATAGTAAGGCTGCCAAACATTATCGAATCCAGCAGATGCAGAAGGAGGTTCGCGAGAAGGGTAAGAGGAGATTTGAAGGTAGTAGCAGAGGGGGAGAGAAGAAATCAAAGATGAGTCAAGGAGAGACTGTTCAGGAGTACCAAAGAAGTTGGACTCCCAGACCTAGGAGGGATTTCCCAACTCAAAGTGCGGGGATCACTTGTAGAGGATGGATGAAGGAGAGGCATTTCCATTGTAAGAGATGTGGGAAGGATCACCCCGGTGTCGATTGTATAGGGATGCTGGTAGAGTGCTTCAACTGTGGGAAGAAGGGCCATCGCTCATTTGAGTGTCAAACTAAAACGAGGGAAGGGTCATTACGTCCTAGCCAGAGTCAAGGAAAGACCGAACAATCTGGAATACAAGTGAAGGCTAGGAATGAAGTGAACATGGCAAATAGTAACACTGAGAGCACAAGTAAGGCACCAACTAGCAGGAGTGGACCCCAGCAAGGAAGGATCTTTGTGATGAGTAAAGCTCAAGCGGATGTGAGCAATGTGGTGGCATGTACTTTTCTGCTTCGTGCTATACCTGCTTATGTATTATTTGACTCTGGAGCATCTCATTCTTTTATATCCTCAAGGTTTGTAGAGAAATTAAAGTTAGTGCCTAGTTCCCAAGTACAATTTAAAGTGAACCTTGCATCGGGGAAGGTGGTGACCTGTAGTAATATTTTTGAGAATATACCTATAAGCATAGAAGGGGAAAGTTTCCCTTGTACCTTAATACAGTTTGGATTAGACGAATTTGATATAATATTAGGGATGGATTGGTTAGGAAAGTATAGGGCTCAGATCTTTTGTACCAAACAAAAAGTGGTACTGAGGAGCCCAAAAGGAAAACGTGTGTCCTATAAGGGAGCTGCAAGTCAGCCCGATGTGAGATTAGTATCGATGGCCAAGATGAGGAAGTATGTGGGAAAAAGGTGTGAAGTGTTCTTATGCATGGTGGAAGATTTGAATGTGGATAAGAAGGGAATTGAGCAAATCCCTGTCGTAAGGGAGTTTCCTGACATATTCCCTGAAGAGATTCCAGGCTTTCCTCCACAACGGGAAGTAGAGTTCACCATTGATCTGGTACCGGGCACTACTCCTATTTCAAAGACCCCGTACCGAATGGCCCCAATAGAATTACAAGAGTTGAAGGAGCAGCTTCAAGACTTGCTAGATAAGGGATACATTCGCCCGAGTGTATCGCCATGGGGAGCTCCAGTATTGTTCGTGAAAAAGAAGGATGGTGGGTTGCGACTCTGCATTGACTACCGAGAGTTGAACCGGGTGACTATCAAGAATAAGTACCCACTCCCTCGGATTGATGATCTGTTCGATCAATTAAAGGAGGCTGGTACTTTCTCAAAGATAGATTTAAGGTCGAGATATCATCAAGTGAGAGTGGCTGAGAAAGATATATCTAAGACAGCCTTTCGGACAAGGTACGTTCACTATGAGTTTACGGTGATGCCGTTTGGGTTAACAAATGCACCAGTAGTATTCATGGATCTCATGAATAGGGTGTTTAGACCTTACTTGGATGAGTTTGTCATTGTATTCATCGATGACATTTTAGTCTACTCCCAGAATCCGAAAGAACATGAGGATCATCTTCGGATCGTGTTGCAAACACTAAGGGAAAATCAATTATATGCCAAGTTGTCTAAGTGTGATTTCTGGAAGGATAGTGTGGCATTTCTAGGCCATATCGTGACTAAGGAAGGAATCTCGGTAGATCCAGCCAAAATTCAAGCTGTGATGAATTTGCCTACTCCTACGACAGTTACTGAGGTCCGAAGTTTTCTGGGATTAGCAGGGTATTATCGAAGGTTTGTGCCAAATTTTTCTCGGATAGCCCAACCTATCACAAATCTCATGAGGAAGACTACTGTATTTCGTTGGGAAGAAAGTTGTGAGAAAGCTTTCCAGGAGTTAAAGGAAAAGTTAACCACTGCTCCTGTATTGACTTTACCATCAGGAACTGAGGGATTTGAAATATATAGTGATGCATCAAAGAAAGGTCTTGTGACACCCCAACCTCACACAGGCTGAGATAGATAAAACTTAGCACAACAGCTGCCTATCTCAACCAACAAACCAAACATAGCGGAAGCGAATTTAAAACTTAAGGGCGTCATGCCACATCTAGGTATATCACAGCCTAGATGCACAGGCTAAACACAAGAATGAACTAAGCTGTCATGTCATAGAAACTGAAATAATAATAATCCTCAAACATTATCCATAACTATCCAAAAGAAATACTCAAAGTACTAAACGGAGCATCATAATGTCTCACGGCTCACAGGCCAACAAAACCAAGTCTAAACAATCACAAACTAGGACTATCATCCTCATATAGAGAAAGCTCTAACGCGCTCGCGAACAACTACTCCATACCTGGAAAACACACAAAGAACCATTAGCAAAAGAATGCTAAGCAACCACCATTCACACCCGCAAGGAAATATAGATATACATAAGCTTGTAAATAGGTTTACACACCCATATAGAATATAAACACCAACGAACCGTACAACAGTGCAAATCGATACTCAACAAGGATAAACTGAACGAATTACAAACCAAGACTCAATCAAATAAATCCAATTCTCAGCAACAAAGGCATAAGGCAATAACGAATCATAAATGAGATACCAACTGAACACAATCAAGGGAACATCCCACTCAACGAGAACCACAAAGTATCAACTGAATAACACCAAGGAACTCACAACAATCCATCAAGAACGATCTCCCAACTCCAACTCCCAACCAAAACCAAACCAACCATCGAACCAAGTCAAACCATATGTCACAACGTCAACGACATGGGAACCTGTGAAGTCCGCACATGGACCGAAGTCCGCACATGGACCGAAGTCCGCACATGGACCGAAGTCCGCACAAGTCAACGACATGGACCGAAGTCCGCACATGGACCGAAGCCCGAAGTCAGAAGTCAATAGTCAATAGTAACCAATAATCCACCATCACAACCATACTCCAACACCAACACAACCAACCAAGACATGGGTTCATCTCAAATATGAACACCAACCAACTCCCAGATTATGAATCAAAGAATCAATAGACCAAGAACACCAACAAGAGGAAACCAAAGACATGAATCAATACTCCAAACTAAGGCATCAAATGCTCAATGAATAACATGAATAAATACTCCAATAACATGGTAAAATACCCAACAAAACAATCCAACAATGATCTGAAACAAGGGACCAACAACAGACAACAATAGCAGAAAGTTGCTCACTGGAAATCAATTCCCAGTGAACTAACGGAACACTGCAACGGAACCCTGTCCTCCGCCGAACTCCTCCGCAAGGAGAAGCCGGACCCCCTCAGCGGGCTACTCCCTCCGCCCAAGACCTCCGTCGCCACCTTGCGGATCGCCCTCGCGGGTTACATTGTGCCGCTTGGGTCTTCCGCAAGGCCAAACCCATCCCAGATTCCAGAGACCAAAAACAGACATGAACAACACCATTTCCAGAATACAAAATCAGACCAAATACACTCACATTTCATCCAATTTAGAGTCCAAAATAAGGAAATCCATAACATCATTGATCATACAACACAAGACAAAGATCAAGATGAAATCCAACAAGAAACATCCAAGAAATAGGCTATACAACAATAATTTTCAGGATTTCCAACACCAAGATCAATATATATAGAATAGGGGAATAAAATAGTTTTGATGGACATGGATGGTTACCTCAAAGAGCTTTTCTCCAACCAATCAAGCCTCAAGATAGTCCTCTAAGCCTCACCTCCACCTTGATCATCTTTTCCCAAAGAACCCCAAAAGAACTTTATAAGAAAAAGCATAAAGACTACTAAAAACACAAAATGCAAGATGGATTCTAGGATAGATGCACTTACCCACTTCCCACAAAGCCTAAAAGAGCAACCTTTACTTGAAATCTTGTAGGGAAATGAAGATAATTTTTGGATGATTTTAGGGAAGAAATGGCGTGAAAGGCAAGGGAAAATGAAGAAGGAGAAGTGTAATCTTTTAGGGTAATTTTAGTCTTCAAGTCATATGCCAAGAATACATACAATAATTAGATTGCAAGACTTTAATTGGAATTGGGCTCAAGTATGTAATATGATGGCTATAAGGATTAATTATATATTCAAGACTAGTATTTGGGCTAATGAATTCATCCCTTATGAATTAAATATAAGGATTAGGATAAGAAAGCCCATAGAAATGTCTTAGGAAACATATATAGACATATATAATATAAGATCAATAAATTGGGCTTGTAGGAATATTTAATTACAATTATTGTAAGGGTCCAACTTGAATAAAAATCCCTTACAAGAATACTCCAATTAATTGGGCTTTTAATTAGAATAATTAAACTAGGCATCAAATAGATATACAAGGGTATATATATATATATATATATATATATATATATATATATAGGGTCATGTTCAGGTGTGGCCGTGCCTTCCCGTGCGGCCGTGCGGTCCACACCACTCAATGTTATGAAATACACCACTCAATGTTAAGAAACACACCACACAAATATGCACTATGGTGTGTTTCTTAACATTGTGGTGTGTTTCATTGTGTTTCATTGTGGTGTGTTTTTTAACACTGAGTGGTGTATTTCGTAACATTGAGTGGTGTGTGACCGCACGGCCACACGGGAGAGCATGGCCGCATTTGAACCAAAATCTATATATATATATATATATATATTCGAAATTGAAGGAGAAACTAGCCCAATTAAATTAATAAATCGCCCAAGGAATTAATTAGCGATCGAAAGGCTTGAAATGAATTTACGGGGTGTTACAGGTCTTGGGTGTGTGCTAATGCAAAATGGGAGAGTGGTGGCATACGCATCAAGACAACTAAAGAAACATGAGATAAATTATCCCACCCATGACTTGGAATTAGCAGCAGTTGTGTTTGCTTTAAAGATTTGGAGACATTATCTTTATGGAGTGCAGTGCAAGATCTTCACAGACCATAAGAGCTTAAAGTATATCTTTACTCAAAAAGAATTGAACATGAGGCAGAGGAGGTGGTTGGAACTCATTAAGGACTATGACTTGGTAATCCAGTATCATGAAGGAAAGGCAAATGTAGTAGCAGATGCTTTGAGTAGGAAGACGAGTCATACTCTTAATGCTATTTGGGTACTGCCAGACGACTTATGCAAGGAATTTCAAAGACTAAATTTGGAGGTAAGAGAGCAAGCTGGGAGCAAAGCTGAAATTGAGTTATACCACATGAGAATTATTCCCAACATGTTTGAAGAAATAAAGAAAGAACAACTTAAGGATCAAGAGTTGAGCAAAGTAAAGACTGAATTGGTTGATGGAAAGAAAGGACCATTTGTACTACACAATGACGGAAGCCTGCGCTATAATGGTCGATGGTGTATTCCAAAGGCATGTACAGAGATCAAGCAGCAAATTTTAGAAGAAGGACACAATACCCCTTATTCAGTACATCCTGGGGGAGCCAAGTTGTATAAAGATATCAAGAAACATTTTTGGTGGCCTAACATGAAGAAGGAAGTGGCAGAATTTGTGAGTAAATGTTTAAACTGCCAAAAGGTCAAAGCTGAAAGATGTAAACCTAAGGGATTGGTGCAACCATTGGAGATTCCCGGTGGCAAATGGGATTCTATTTCTATGGACTTCGTGGGGGGATTACCCTTAACAAGGTCAGGGAAAGATAAAATATGGGTAGTAGCGGACAGGCTTACCAAAACAGCAAGGTTTATTGCCATGAAAGACACTTGGACCATGACTAAATTGGCAAAATCTTATGTAAACCAAGTTGTTAAGTACCATGGAGTACCTAAGGATATAGTTTCTGACAGAGATTCCCGATTCCTATCTCAATTCTGGCAAGCTTTACAAGCAGCTATGGGTACAATGTTGAAACTTAGTACTGCTTTTCATCCTATGACGGATGGGCAAACTGAGAGGACTATACAAACTCTGGAAGATATGTTAAGGGCTTGTGCATTGGATTTTCAAGGATCATGGGATGAACATTTAGATCTAATTGAGTTTTCTTACAATAATAGTTATCATGCAAGTATCCAAATGTCACCGTATGAAGCTTTATATGGACAGAAGTGTAGAAGCCCTCTATGTTGGGAAGATCTAGTTAATCTTGTGATACTAGGACCTGAATATCTTCAAGATATGACAGAAAAGGTCAAGTTGATTCAAGAAAGGATGAAAGCTGCACAGGACCGACAAAAGTCTTATGCTGATTTAAGAAGGCAATCGGTTGAATTTCAAGAAGGTGATAAGGTATTGCTGAAAATATCTCCTACAAAAGGAATAATGAGATTCGGGAAGAAAGGAAAATTGAGTCCGAGATATATTGGACCGTATGAAGTCCTAGAAAGAATTGGGAAAGTAGCTTACCGATTAGCGCTACCGGCTGTGTTAGATCGAGTTCATAACGTATTTCATGTGTCTCAATTAAGGAAGTACGTACATGATGCATCGCATGTACTCCAATCTGAGGTAAGTAAAACCTTTGGATTAAACTATAAGGGTTGTCAAAGTTATGTTATAATGAGTATATTATAATTCTTATAGGATGTGACTTTGGATGAGAACTTATCATATGAAGAGAAACCGGTAAAAATCTTGGATACTAAGACCCGAGATACCCGCAGAAAGTCCATAAAGATGGTAAAAGTGTTATGGTCAAACCATTTGGTGGAAGAAGCCACATGGGAGTTGGAAGAGGAAATGAGAAAACGATATCCAACTTTATTTGAGCAAGGTAAAAGATAACCTAGGTGTGCTCGTTATTAAAATGGGGAGTTTAGTATTTGGGAAATAGTCGTCATTTTTTTTTTTATCAAATCCAACCCCTTTCCTTTCCAGCTAAACTTTTGTCTCTGAAATAACGATAATGTTAGTTTCGAGGACGAAACTCTTTCTAAGGGGGATAGAGTGTAATACCCCGTATTTTCCTAACATTATTATTTTAATAAATATTCCCAATACGCTGTGATCGTACGTATCGGTCACGAACCGTAAAAATTTTGGAAGCTTGTGTTCGGACCCGTTTGTCCTAGGAAATGGATTTTTAGACACCATACTATTATTCTTAAATTTCCTATTTAATTAAATCAGCTCGTAGCAGCGAAAATTTATTTTGATCGTACATCGCTAAATTTCGCGGTGTACCGAACCTAGCCCAATTTTGAGGTTTAGTCTGAGATAAATTTTTTGGTTTTAAAAATTTTTGGATTTAGATTATTTTCTACCGAGAATTCATCTGTTTCAATCCCGGTCAGTATAAGCTAAGATATTTATTCTACTTACCACTAGAAAGTGACACATGTCACTAATTTTCACCATGTATTATTATTATATCATTTTAGAGATGATATAACTAGCTTAAGTCTTCAATTTTATCCATTTTCCCCTCAAAAATTCGAAATTTCCAAGAGGAAAACAAGAGAGAATATTTCATCTTCATTCTTGAGTTCAAGCTTCAACAACTAGGGTTTTCCACATCAAGATCATCTTTGTTCGGTAAATTTCTATTTTAATCGGTTCAAAAGCTTTGTTCTCCTTCCTAGATCTTGAATCCAAGTATAGTTTTCTTAAAATATGTGGTTATGATGTTATATACTTCCTAGGATTTGTAGGAAAATTTTTGGGTAAGAAAATCCTATTTTACTAATTATTTTAGTATAGTTAGTGTTCTCAAGGATCTAATATTATGTATGTTGTGGATAATTTATGGATTGTGTAGAAGAACCAAAGGAAGTGGAAGAGTGAGCATCTAGAGGAAGTTAGTAACATTTTCAAGAAGATAAGGTAATCTTTATGTCCACCAAAACCTTTTTCCACCATGATATTCATGAATTTCTTGATAAAGTATAGATATAAATATTTTAGTAGATGAAAGATTGGTGTGATTGTGGTATATCATGAATATATGTAGTAGACATGTATATATGTTTGCAACCTTTTATATATATATATATATATATATATATATATATATATATATATATATATATATATATATATATATATATATATATATATATATATATATACATTTAGTTATATTGATGATATTCTTGTTATTATTATTATTATTATTATTATTATTATTATTATTATTATTATTATTATTATTATTATTATTATTTATATATACATACATTAATACCGTGTATATATACATTATCGTATATGTATTTATATTACCATATATATATACATATTTGGTACTATATACGTGTAAGTGGTGTGTGAGAATACTATATATGTATAAGTGGGTGTGACCTTATGTGTATGGATATATGAAGGTATATATATATATATACAAAGGTAGACCTATACTGTTCAAAGTGCATAAAGCGAGAAAGTAAAGAATGAGACAAAATGAAATCACGGTGTGAAGTTGGAGGATATTCCTTTTTAACATTCATAATGGAATTACAAACATTGGGCCCCAAAATGATTGGTGTTAACCACTTGAGTAACCTTGTAGAAACAGATCCAGGGTTACTAGAGCTAGTGACTAACCTGCGGGCTTGGAATCCCGACAAGGGGTGTGCACACTAAAGGTCCTAGATCTGCTTCCCCTAGTTGGAATAACTAGGTTGTGGTGAGATGATGGAAATGAGAAGGAAAAATTGTGGTGTAAATTGGAATATCTTTAACTTCATTATGGTAAAAGCTGGTTATTTCTATTTAAATGCTTATATGATCATGATGATAATTATGAGTATGAGTATGAGTATGAGTATGATTATGAGTATGATATTGTGCATACATGTAGAAGTTGTGACTATTGGCACATATTTTATTTGAAACAATAATGAGGAAATGAATATCTCTTATATGAGAAATCTTGTTGAAAATTTGTTATCATGTGAAATAACTGCTTTTCGAAAACAAAGAATAAAACTATTTTCCAAAACTATGATTTTACAGGGTGGAGTAGGGATTACTTAGCACTATGTGCTAATTCTGTTTTTCCAAATGAATTTCAGGTATGGAGTAGATCTTGTTATCCGAGAGCGATAGAAGAGAAAATGGGTCTACTCTTGATGATAGAAATTACTATGGTTTTTGGGTTGTATATTACTGGGATGTAAGGCAGTAATAGTATGTATTAATAAGGATAGTAGATGTAAAGACTACCTTAGCATCTAAGTTTGTGATAAACTTAGGTGTGGAGTAGCACCTCTGGATTTATGCGCTTCCGTTTTGGGAAATTAGTAATAATGATTAATTATGCCTTTTAGTATGATGGAAAATCTGGGGGTGTTACAATAGAAGTACCCACCGAATCTCAAATCCGGCCTGCTAATGACTGCTACCATGCTGGGTCGGTATAGGCAATTGTTAAACTACCCTATTGTGCAATGGAGGTATGTGGATTTGAGTGTTTTGGAGGATTATGAGTGCAAATATGGACTGGAGAGGTTGATTGCAGAACCCTATTGGAACAACCTGCTAAGCTGGAGACATGATACTTTTATCCCTCTAGTACATGAGTTCATCGCAAGCTTGAAAGTTGATGGAATGGCTGGAGATCTCTACAGCCCCACCATTCAGTTTAGACTCTTCAACCAAGACTATAGTATATCGGCCAACCGTTTGGGAGTTCTCCTTGGATTTTACAATGAGGAAGACCAGTCGAAGCACTGGTACAGGAGACTGAGGCATGACTTTGGAGATAGAGATTTACCAAGGGCATATTGGTCGAAAATTGCAAGACAAGGAGTCGATTGGGAGGGGTCAAGAGTGAGAGTCTCTCAGATTGTAAGGGAGGATTTAAAGGTTCTGTGGAAAGTAATCGCTCATTCTTGGGAAGGAAGGCCTGAGACTTATGACCGAGTCTCAAAGGCGGAACTGTTTATGCTTTGGAGCATGGACACCAGGAACTCGGTGAACATGAGCGCAATTTGTAGAAACTTGCTTGTTGCACAACAGCAAGAGTCAGCAAGGGCGATCTTCATATGCCCCTTAGTGACAAGACTATGCATTTCCTTGGGCAATAAGATGAAAATGAATTGGTTTGAACATCGACTCCCAGGATCACATGTAGTTCCCTTATCTCCCGAGGACATTGCAAAACTTCGGCTGAGACAGCTAGCGCGAACAAGAATGGATGAGGAGATGGCGGATGATCATGCTAACACGCCCATGACGTCCCCAGGATTCACCCCTTCTCCAATGTCATTCAACTCCCCTTCTCTTTCGGAAATGTACTCGCCGTTGGATTCTTCAATGTATTCGCCACCATCGAGAGAGCCCGGACCGTCCGTACCTCCACCACAACCTGAAGAGCGAGACCCCAACTCATCTACTTTCAACATTCCAAGCTGGTTCACCCCGGTCACTGATTGGAGATCCCTCCAAAATTTTCAATACCAATTGCACTTGGAGCAAATGCAAAAGTTGGATGAAATCTCAAGAGAGATTGAGGAAATCAGGAGAGCGTAAAGGAAAGGAGAAACTGAAGAAGATGAAAAGACAAATCTTGATGATGATGACTTGTGATCCGTTAACTCTGGACAATTGATTGTGGACAATCTTTTTATTTCTGTTTATAGTTTTACCCGCAATTATTTTTATGTCTTATCTTGCACGTTTCGTCTAGCCAAAGACGTTAAACGTGGCGCTTATGGGAGGCAACCCACAAATAAAAGAAGAAAGGACCACTCCACCGACAGCAATGAAAGACCAATCTTGAAAGGGCAAACTCAGATTGCAAAACTTTTCTAAGGATACAAATTGTAAGTATTTCTTTTATCCTAATTCAATGCCCTATTTTGATTAACTTTATTTTCTAGAATCGCAAATGAAGAGCTGCATGGAATTGTTGTGATAGATGTAGTTTGTTTGTTAGAACTGTTTAACCCAGTTCACACTTTCAAGTGTGGAAAAGGGGCGTGTTTAGAACCCTTAGACATATATCCTTTTTCCTCCGTTCCTTATGGAAACATCGAGGACGATGTTTATTTCTAAGTGTGGAAATGGTGTATGCTTCTTGAAACAGTTAAGTGATTAAGTGATAAGGTATAGGAACCTAGAGGGTGTGTTATTGTCAATAATATCTAGGAGGGCTCCTAACCTTGTGCCAAGAATTGAATGTCTTAAATATGCTTTGGAAGTTACACTTTGCACCAATTTGCACAATTGACCCAAAAATTGAAAATTTTTTATGAGCGCTTGCATGCTTTCACCTTGTATTTTGTTTGGACCTTAGTCAAGGATCACTCGAAGTGGGAGTGTAAACCCCTTGAGTTTTAGAAAGATAAGAATTGCGAAGCCCGGAAATGGAACTAATCTTAGCAGGACATGGGGCAAAAGGAGAGCCTAAGTGAGCTTTGAGTGAAAACAATCCCTAATCCCTAGAAAAAGGCATGAGGGGTTGATATGGTGAAACGTGAATAAAGGCTTTAAAAAGGGCCACTCCCATAGATAAAATTTGAGGGAAGCCTTCTCGCTAGGAAGCGTTCAACCACAGTCTTCGAATGCTATATCTGGAGTCGGTTGTTCACTTTAAAAATGTTCCTAGGAGGAGAGAAAATTGAGAGGAGGTGAGCCGCCTCGCTAGGATTCGGGCACCCATTGCACTGACCTTCAAAAAAGCATGGATCTCCATGTGAAGTCGGGTAGTCCGATGACGTTATCCTAGGAGGTGAGAAGATAGAGTGATCGCCCAAGCCATGGCGATGAGCGGTCCATGTCCTTGCCTCACTTATTTTAATGTAAAGGGGCTTTGGCATTAGGATGGAAATTGGCTGGGGGGTGAGCATCGTTCCCACTAGTTGGATCGGCTGGAGGCCCCTATTGTCTTTTGCATGCTTGAAGGTGTAAACAAAATTTTTTTTATGTTATATCTATCTCCTGAGACTTACACCTACACATCATTTGATTGGTTAACCGTGAAAGAAAGAACTATCCTTAGTGCTTACATGATTAGGTACTTAGAAAAGTATGCTTGCTTGAGGACAAGCAAGGTTTAAGTGTGGAAACTTTGATAAACACCAAGGATAGCACTTAAAAGGGGTCTTTATTAGATTAAAATCACATCGTTTTGGCATCCAATTACAACAATCACATGCATTCCAGCTCAAATGCGATCAGTTTCCTCTAACAACACTTCTAGAAAGAGTTTTGAAGCATTTTATAGGTTGGAAAGGGATTTGAAGCTAAAATGGAGCAAAAAGATGAACAAGCCAACATGCAGTAACGCCCCACGCCGCCTCACACGCGTGTGGAGGGGCGTGGAATCATTCCAGAGAGCCCCGACGCCACTCACACGCGTGTGAGCAAGCGTGGTCGGGCCAAGGGTTATTTTGGGAAACTTGTTCCTTTCCTTTGCCATCTATATAAATCCCTCTTGTCCCAAAACCTAGGGAGAGGAGCTTAGATCATAAAATTATTAGAATAGGATAGATAGATCTAGAGGGTTTTCTCCCCTCTTGGGAGAAAATTCCTTTCATTCCTAGAATAGATCAAAGGCAAGAAGGAAGATTGGGATTCAAGATCAAGGTTGTAAGGCCCCCTTTTCCAAGGGGTGGTAACCATTCTCTCCAATTTCTAAATTTAATACTTGTTTCTTTGAATTTCCTTTCCCTTTTCTTGTTTCTTAGTATGCTAGAGTAGATTAGATAGGGGATTGGTGGCCCCATGGTAGATATATGTGGATGTTTAATATTATTGTTATAACTAGTATTTTCGCCCGTGCGTTGCACGGAATGGATTTGTTATAATATTTAAAGAATATTCGGATCAATATACAATTATATGTTAGGAACCCTGAGTTGTTGATTTTGATGATACCAAGCTCTACGAGGAGACCCCTAAATTTTCATAAGTGTCTTAGAATAGTTTTTGCTTATTTCTGTCAATCTTGTAAGGCAAACGAAGTCTTAAGCTATCTAAGGACTCGGGTCTCACCGAATATGTAAAGATTTCAACAGAGGCATGTTTCACTCGAAGACTCGAAGACTTGAAGACTTGAAGACTCGAAGACATGAAGAACCGAAGACTAGGATCTTAGGTCAAAACCGGGAAGGGCCAAGATTCTATAACCGAGCAATCAAAGATGTGATTGACTCGAGGAGTTTAAGAAAGAATGATAAGGTCAATCATTCTTTCTCACAACCAAGGCAAAGACATTCTCTGATAAGTTGTCTTATCTATTGCCTTGAAGATGGGTTTAACTAAATGTCATTTTGGGTCCTATGCAACGATCCCAAGGAGCATTTAATGATTGTCACCTTTTTTAGGGACAAAAGGCATTTTGTCCTTATCTAAAAGTGGACAAACGGCTAGAAAGTACTGACATTCTGAAAAAGGAGAAAACTTTACCCATTGGATATTACCCACTGGACAATAGGTTTTGAATTTCAATCTCCCTCCAACGGATATGAAATTCCACCTATAAATACCCTTGTCCCATCTCACTTTGACAAGGTTGAATTGCGCGAAATATTGTTGTTCAAGCGAAAAATTTCTAGTGTGATATTCACAAGCTTACTAAGTATTATTCAGTTTTATTTGGAAGTTCTTGTGAGCTTAACGAAGGAAAGCTCAAGAATTCCAAGTTGGAGATTTATCATTCTTATTCAACCATCTCTACAAGTGAAGTAGAAAGAGGCGGAGTAAACTTGGAAGAAGTTGAAAAACCTACCACAACAAGGCTGCCGGGCTTAGTGATCAAAGGAGCTTGTTGTAACGGAGATTGTACTATAAGGGGAATATAGTGCAAACCTTCACGTATTGTGAAGAAGAGTGGAGTAGGCTTCGTTAACAGCCGAACCACTATAAAAACTCTCTCTCTCTCTCTCTACCCTTTTTATTTGCCTAACGCATTGCATTGCATACATAACTCAAAACTAACTTTCTTCATAAGAAAAACCATAGTGCAAAGTAAAAGATAAAATCTTGTAATAACTCTTTCCGCTGCGTTTAACTCCAAAAAGTTTTCAAAATTCCCTTGAGTTTATTCAACCCCCCCCCCTTCTAGACTCATAGCGTTATCACCGGGACCAACAAGTGGTATCAGAGCTAGTTACCTTGAACGGTGAACACTCTGTGTATACTGTTTGGTGATCCTCTTTAAAAATTTTATCAAAATATTTTGAAACTTTGCACCATGTCTAAAATGGAACATCATAGGCATTTTCTTATGTTTAACCTGGATAAGTTTGATGATTGGAAAGTGCGCATGCAGGCTCACTTATCTGCCATGCATGATGAGATGTGAGACGTAATAACTGATGGACCCATCCATATACTATAGGTCAATCCGAATCGTGTTGTCACTGATCCAACGTCACCTGAGATGATTCCAAAGGAGAAATCCTTACTTACTACTGATGAAAGAACTCGAGTAAATCTCGACAACATAGCCAAGGATATTCTCTACAAGTCGTTGGACGAATCCTTGTTTCCGAGAGTAAGGAAGTGCAAAAATGCTAAGGAAATCTGGGATGTGCTCATGCTAATCGGTGATGGAGATGAGCAAGAAAAGGAGAACAAGCTGACCATCGCCATGAAAAAGTTTGAGGACTTCAAACTAAACCCAAAGGAATCCATAACTGAAATGGAAGCTCGTTTCATAAAACTATTGATGGAGATCAATGATCTTGACGAAAAGAAGCTAACACAAAAGGAGATCAGCTCAAAGATTCTCCGAGGACTACCCAAGAGCTGGGAAATGAAGGTCGTAGCTATGCGGGATCATAGAGATCTCAAAACCATGAGTACTACACAGATCTTCAGTGATCTGAAGGCTTACGAGTTCGAAAAAGAAGCACAAAATGATGATGAACCTGAAATGAGAAACATAGCTCTGGTTGCGAACCATCAACCATCATCATCAACACCAAGGTCTATCTCTAATCCCTCCTCTGATTTTTTCACTGATGATCAAATGGCTTTGTTTTTAAGAAGGTTCAAAAGATTCATGCGAAAGAATCAATCTTTTGACAACTCGGACAAAGCAAGACGAGCGAGGTATCAAGGAAGTGACAAGGCTAACGGATCCAGAACTCATGAGAAGGATGAGTTGCAAGTATTATGTTACAACTGCCGAAAGCCTGGACACTTCAAGGCCGAATGTCCATATCTAGTCGTCAAAAAGCATCAGGACGAGCACAACTACAAGAAGAACTCGGGAAGATACCATCACCCGAAGAGTACTTCAAATGATGCTGATGAAGAGTCAAGCAAGAACCAAAAGAATGACAGACGAAGGAAAGCCTTGGCAGTAGAAGAGAAGACAGGAAAAAAGAACGAAGAGTCATGCACCTCCAGTTCAAGCTTAGAAAGTGACAGCTCGGAAGATGAGAAAGAACTTCTATGTCTTTTCAGTCAAGAAGACTCAGATGAAGAGATGTGTCTCATGGCTGAAGAAGAAGAGGTAACCTCACAAGACCAATCTTCTAATTATAGTTCCGAATCCATATGTCATGAAAACCCTAGGGAAGCATTTGAGAAAATGCTGAAGAGTTTTATGGTATTGAGGATTCACATCTCAAACTTAAAGAAGAGAATGCTAAGCTATTGGCAGAAAGACAAGATCTCGAGGATTTAAGGTCCAAAAATGCTGAGATGCTTGAATCTATAAGCCAGCTTGAGAAGCAAGTTCAACTTCTTAAGGAAGAGTGCAAATCAAAGGATGATAGAGAGCAAAACTTACGTGCGGTACTTGCGACATTTACAAATTCATCCAGACTAATGGATCGAATGGTAGATGATCAAAGACCATCTGGGAGTAGAACCGGACTCGGTTACAACTCTAGCTCCTATCAACATGTTCTCTTAACTCGACCAACTGACCCTTCTACTAGTGAAGGTTTAAGTTCCATGTTTGTTCAAGGACAAACTGAAAATCTTGAGCCAGTGATTAATGCCACAAATGAAACAGAACCACAATCAACGAGTCGATCTAATAATTCGACTGAAACACGAATTGTGGAACCTACGAGAGGAAATTTCCAAAACGGCAACCCGAGAAGTCATCAGACCCCTCGGTATAGACCTCGCATGCTGAACCGTCATGGTCAAATCGCAAACGGTCAACCACTTGGAAATAACCGATCCAAAGGAAAATTTCATGGCAACAAGAGGCAACATTACTCACAGAGGCAACGCAAGGGTATGCCTCAGGGAAGACCGAACTCATACCCGAGTAATGTCAAGAATTTCAAAAAGTTTCCATGCAAGCATAGAAGTAGGGAAGGTACTTTATACCCTAGTGATGAGGATTGGACTATGGACTATGAACCAATGACAAGAGCAAATTTTTTGCTACATCATAGACACAAACAAACCTCATACACTAGAGTCAACACGAATAAGCCTACACCCTCTCTTCAGAAGGTTTATTCACCGAAGTCATCCCAATCTTACTATGTTATTCCTTATGATTATCGCGTGTTTAATGGGTATCGTGGACCGAGGATGAACCTTATGGGTTCTAGGTGTGCATGGATGCCCAAGCTCACCGCTAACCGACAAGGATCCAAGAAGGTATGGGTACCTAAAAACCCTTAATCTTTGACTGCAGGGAAATAGGACCATCTGGTATGTGGATAGCGGTTGCTAAAGACACATGACTGGAGATAAATCAGAACTGAGCAACTACAAAGCAAAGAATGGTCCTAAAGTGGTATTTGGTGGGAACTCAAGCGGACATACGTTGGGCACAGGAGATGTTATGAAGAATGGGTTAATCATCCGAGAAGTATCTTATGTCGAAGGATTAAAGTTCAATCTGTTAAGCACAAGTCAGTTTTGTGACAAAGGATACAAAGTCACCTTCTCACGGGATGCATGTCAAGTTATCTCTGAGCTTTCTCATGAAGTTGTCTTAACAGCAAGACGAAGGAAAAACATGTATGTTGTCACATGGGAAACAACAAGACCGAATACTTGCTTGATCGCCAAAAGCAAGCAAGATCTAAGCTGGGAATGGCATCATAAGCTCAATCATCTCAACTTCAAAGCCATCAACAAGCTTGCAAGAAAGGAACTGGTCGAAGGTTTACCGAATGTAATCTATGACAAGGATAAAGTCTGTGAAGCATGTCAAAAAGGAAAGCAGATCAAGTCTTCGTTCAAAACAAAATCTCTCAACACAAATGCAAGACCACTAAGTCTACTTCATATGGATTTATTTGGACCAGTTGATCCGGTCAGTCTAAGTGGGAGAAAATACACTCTTGTGGTAGTAGATGACTACACAAGATATACATGGACATCCTTCCTAAGAAAGAAGAATGAGACAGAGAAAGTACTTCCAGACTTGCTCTGAAGACTTCAAACCGAAAAGGAACTGAGTATTGTCAAAATACGTTCAGATCAAGGAACTGAGTTCGTAAACAAAGTCATTCAAGACTTCTGTGGACAACATGGCATTTTACATCAACTTTCAGCGGCAAGAACTCCTCAACAAAATGGTGTAGCTGAAAGACGCAACAGAACTCTCAAGGAAGCAGCAAGATCCATGATTGCTTACTCAGGCCTATCGAAGCGTTTTTGGGCCGAAGCAATAAACACAGCATGCTATACTCAAAACCGATCTATTATTCATAAAGATCATGGCGTTACTCCTTATGAATTCTGGAAAGGAAGAAAACCTGTTGTAAAATACTTTCACATATTTGGAAGTAAATGCTTTATACACAACAATGGGAAATCGCATCTAAAGGCTTTTGATGAACGCGCTGACGAAGGAATATTCATGGGTTATTCTGAGAAGAGTAAAGCCTTTCGAGTACTGAACAAGCGAACTATGGTAATTGAGGAATCAATACATGTAGTCTTCGACGAACTATCAAAGGAAAACATGGTGATCTCTGAGAAACAAGCAGATGAAGGAATGAAAGATAAAGTTTATGATGAACAATCCGAAGGATCAGATTCCGAAGAAGATGACTATCCATTCTTTCCGAATCTTCAACCGAATACTTCATCTCTAACCGAATGATGAAAGCGAGGTGGTGTTGCAACAAGAAGGAAGTAGTCAAGCCGAACCCTCCATAGATGAAGGAGCACCTCCAACCACCTTTCAACCAGATCTAAAATAGTTGAGAAATCACCCTCAAGATCAGATCATCGGTGATGTACACGATAGCGTGAGAACTCGTGCATCCATTCGGGAATGCATGATGACATGTTTTATATCTCAAATCGAACCCAAGACCGTTGAAGAAGCTTTGAATGACTCGGACTGGGTTATTGCCATGCAAGATGAACTACATCAATTTGAAAGAAATGATGTGTGGGAACTGGTTTCACGACCAACTCATCAAAACGTCATTGGAACTAAATGGGTGTTCAGAAATAAGATGAATGAGCAAGGAGTCATTGTTAGGAACAAGGCTCGGTTAGTAGCTAAAGGCTATTGTCAAGAAGAAGGAATAGATTTTGACGAAACCTTCGCTCCTGTTGCCAGACTTGAAGCTATAAGGATTTTTCTGGCATATGCTGCATGGAAAGACTTTAAAGTCTATCAAATGGATGTAAAAAGTGCATTTCTAAATGGGCTTTTAGAAGAAGAAGTATATGTCGAGCAGCCCCCATGCTTTATCTCTGATGTTGGAATGGATAAAGTTTATAAGCTCAAGAAGGCGCTATATGGTTTAAAACAAGCTCCAAGAGCTTGGTACGATACCTTATCTTGTTTTCTGATAAGTTGCGGTTTCACAAAAGGGATAGTTGATAAAACTCTTTTTAGAATCAAAGATGGAAATCATATTCTGCTGGTACAAATATATGTGGATGATATTATTTTTGGGAGTACCGACTCGGATCTATGTGAAAAATTCTCAAAACTCATGCAAGGAAAATTTGAGATGAGCATGATGGGAGAATTAAACTACTTCCTAGGTCTTCAAGTCAAACAGGAACAAAATGGTATCTTTATCAATCAAGCGAAGTATACCAAGGATCTTATCAAGAAGTTCGGAGTTGATGGGAAATCTTCGGTTAAAATACCCATGAACACTTCGTTACAAATGGATATAGACAATGAAGGAAAAGAAGTTGATCAAACAAAGTACAGAGGAATCATTGGATCTCTACTATATCTCACAGCGAGTCGTCCAGATATATCATTTGCTGTAGGCGTATGTGCTCGATTTCAAGCAAATCCGAAGGAGAGTCACTTGAGCGCTGCCAAAAAGATACTAAGATATCTAAAAGGAACTCAGAGTGTAGGTCTCTGGTATCCGAAGAGTGATGTCTTCGACTTAGTTGGGTATTCGGATGCAGATTTTGCTGGTTGCAAAATTGACCGAAAAAGTACATCAGGAACATGCCAATTCTTAGGGGGAAGATTGGTCTCTTGGTTTAGTAAAAAGCAGAATTCTATCGCTACGAAGTTAGCATTATGTGTGATAACACAAGCGCTATCGCAATAACTCAAAATCCAGTGTTACATTCAAGAACCAAGCATATTGATATTAAATATCACTTTATCAGAGATCACGTGGAGAAAAAGGATATCAAGCTTGAATATGTTTGTGACACCCCAACCTCACACAAGCTGAGATAGCTAAGACTTAACATAACAGCTGCCAATCTCAACCAACATTCATAACAAAGCGGAAGCGAATTTAAAGCTTAAGGGCGTCATGCCACATCTAGGTATAAACACAGCCTAGATGCACAGGCTAATCATAAAACGAACGAAGCTGTCATAGATATCAAATAGAAATAAATCCTCAATCCAAAGTCATAAGTACTCAAATCACTAACAAGAGTATCATAATATCTCAAGGCACACAGGCCAACAACTCAAGGTCTAAACAAAACCAACTAAGGCTAAACATCCTCATAGGAAAAAGCTCTAGCGCGCTCTTGCATAACTACTCCATACCTGGAAAACACACGAAGAACCATTAGCAAAAGAATGCTAAGCAACCACCATTCACACCCGCAAGGAGATATAGATATACATAAGCTTATAAATAGGTTTACACACCCATATAGAATATAAACACCAACGAACTGTTCAATAGTTCAAACCGATACTCAACAACAATAAGCTGAACGAATCAATAACCAAGACTCAGTCAAACAAAGCCAATATCCAACAACGAAAGCATAATACAATAACGAACCAACAACCGAGAAACTAACTGAACGACAATCCAAAAGAAATCAACCAAACTCAACGAGAATAACAAGATATCAACCGAATAACACAAAGGACTCACAACAACCCACCAAGAAAGAACCCCAACTCCAACCTCCCAACCAAAGCCAAACCAACCACCAAACCAAGTCAAACCACATAGTCAGAAGTCAAAAATCACGAGTCAAACCCGGAAAACCGGTACACAGGGGTGATGAGCCCAATCACAGGGACCGAAGTCCAATCACAGGGACCGTAGTCCAATCACAGGGACCGACAGTCCAATCACAGGGACCGAAGTCCAATCACAGGGGTAATCAACCCAATCACAGGGACCGAAGTCCAAAGTCAGAAGTCAATAGTAGCACAGTCAATAGTAGCACAATAGTCAACTCCAACCAACAACCACCAACAACATCAACCAAACCACCATCACAACCATATACTCCAACCTCAACTCAAAACAACCAAGCAAAGTGTTCATCTCAAATATGAACACAAACCAACTCCCAGGTAATGAATCAAAGGAATCAATAGATCAAGAATACCAAAAATGGAAACCAAGGACATGAATCAATACTCCAAGCTATGGTATAAAATACCCAATAAATGACATGAATAAATACTCCAAAGACATGGTAAAATACCCAACAAAACAATCCAACAATAATCAGAAACAAAGGAGAACAACAGACAACAACAACAGAGAAACTGCTCACTGGAATCGAACTCCCAGTGAACTTGCGGAGCACACTCACGGAGCTCACCCTTCCGCCAGTCTCCTCCGCAAGAAGGAGACGGCCTCCCTCGGCGGATCACCCTCCTCCGCCCAAGCCAACCGTCGCCACCTTGCGGAGCACCATCACGGGTTACATTGTGCCGTTCAAGTCTTCCGCAAGGCCAACCCAAAACCCTTCCAGAGACAGTTCATTCCCGATCAACAAAACCAACTTCCAGAATACAAAATCAGACCAAATACACTCACATTTCATCCAATTTAGAGTCCAAAAATAAGGAAATCCATAACATCATTGATCATACAACACAAGGCAAAAGATCAAGATGAAAACCAACAAAATACATCCAAGAAATAGTCCAAATAACAAGAAATTTCAGGATTTCCAACACCAAGATCATCATATATAGAATAGGTGAATAAAATAGATTTTGATGGACATAGTGGTTACCTCAAAGAGCTTTTCCTACTCCAACAAGCCTTTAGCTAGCTCACAAAGCCCCACCTTCACCTTGATCATCTTTTTCCCAAAGAACCCCAAAAGAACACTTATAAGAATATGTAAAAAGACTATCTAAAACACAAAATGCAAGATAGATTCTAGGCTAGATGCACTTACTCACTCCTAATCAAGCATAAAAGAGCAATCTTGACTTGGAAACTTGTAGGAGAAATGAAGATCAATTTTAGGGAAATTCTTGATGAAAATGGCGTGTAGAAATGTTGTAGGAGGAAGAAGGAGTGAAAATCTTTAGGGTAGTTTGATCTTCAAATTATATACTAGGAATACATACAATATTTAGGGTGTAAGACATTTAAAATGATGTGGGCTTAAGTAACTTATAATATAATGGGTGTAGGAAAATAAATATAATCAAGACTAGTAAGTTGGGCTTAATAAATTCACCCCTTACAAATTAAATACAAGAATTAGCCCATAAGAATGTCTTAGGAACAATATATATATTATATAGTTTATGATCAAGAATGTGGGCTTGTAAGAATATTTAATTACAAGGGTTGTAAGGGTCCAAATTAAATAAAAATCCCTTACAAGAATAAATTCAATTAATTGGGCTCTTGATTAGAATAATTAAATTAGGCATCAAATATATATATACAAGTGTATGTATATATATATATCAAATTGAAAGAATTAGCCCAATTGGAATTAATTAAATTGCCCAAAGAATTAATTAACGATCGAAAGGCTCGAAATGAATTTACGGGGTGTTACGGCTCGAAATGAATTTACGGGGTGTTACAATGTTAATACCGAAGATCAGCTAGCGGATATTCTCACGAAACCACTTGCCGAAGCAAGATTCTCCACTCTACGCCATGAACTCGGGATGATAGAAATGAGTTAATGTGAGGCAATTGAATCGCTCCAAAACTGAAGGGACTCATCAGTTATGACTTTCTGCATTCAATGCACATCAAAGCTAGAAACTCACGGACTTATTTAATTGAAAGGCGCAAAATTTTGGACGGTTGCAGCTCTGATTGGTCACGTCAAATGGATCTCAGCCAATCACAACACCTCACTCCCTCTATAAATAGATCACAACCGAGGAAGGAAGAGGTATCCTAACACCTAATTCCTTGTGTTGTTTTCAACTTTTGCAGATATGGATAAAGGAAAAGGGAAAAAGGCCTGCTCCGAGGAGAAGCCAATCAGGAAGAGATTTTCGTTCCGTTTGTTGCTGAAGGAAGGAACGAGCAAGCTCAACAAGCTAAGAGGAGAGAAAGGAGAACCTCTCCAGGGAGATACCTCTGCGCATCCTCTAGAACTTTCAGACTCAGAATCCGAGGACCTCGTGCCTGAACCTCCCACAATGTCTGTCCCAGGCTTCTACTCTGGCGGTATTGCCCCTCCAAACGAGGAACCCTTCTGGCCGGAACCAAACATTGTGCCAAGACGAACTCCATCCCCTTCCTTAAATAACACTAGAGATGATGCATGGAACGATATTCAAGGATGGTACCAGAGGGCTCAAGGCCAAAATCAGCCTGAGAATCCGGCTCATGACGAGGACTACCTCCGTTACCTGGACATGCTCGAACCGAATGATGTATCCGACAAGTCTTCGGTGCTGGAGAATGAGCCTGGCTATGGACCGATGGCTCCATCATGGGTACCTGATGCTGCCCCAAGCGCTCTACCTACTCCTAGCCCTCCTACTACGGAGAGCAGTCAAGGACAAAGCCTTATGTCTACTGCGAACAGTAGACATGCGAAGAATAGGGGCAAAGGCAAAGCAAGAAGATAAATGCTATGCCTTGTAGATCAGGAATGGGGTGATCTGTCTGAAATGTTGTGATGTCTATCCCTTGTTATCTTTATTAATGAATGGTATTACTGTTTGCTCGAATAGTCTATCTCGTTTTTCCAAAACGTTATATCTTTACCGAAGGATGATAGTATACCGAGGACTGCCTGCAAAGCAACACATGCCAACCGAACTCTTTCTAACCGAAGGGTTAATGATATCGAACTCTCAACCATCAACTGTTCGGACGCACTGATCATTTTCTAAAGGGTTGAAACTATATCTTGTTGAATAAGTTTCTTGTAAAACGTGGGATCGTGGGTGTGCACGTGTCAGAATCTTATTCGAAGTTCATGCCGAGAAATACGCTCCACTCTCTCTGATTCGCCTGACTTGAAAGGACGGGCCATCAAAACGTGATGGCATAATGAGTAGTTTTTCTCTCTCTTCATTAAATGGCCATATCATCTCGAGGGAAACTGCCTTATCAGTCCAAAGATCATATACGGCTTTAAGCCATTTTTGCCCCTTCATTTAAGGGCATTTAAGGGTTTTTGTCCCTTATACATAAATTCGACCCGTTTTCGCTAAAACAACCCGTTTCCTCCCTCCTCACCATATATAACCCCACCATACCCTCATCTTTACCGTTTACACTCACAAAACACCGTTACCCTCTAAAACCCTATAATCTTCCTAAACTACCAAAAGCTTGCAGTCATGTCTTCCTCTGAATCAAGTTCTTCATCGGAAAGTTCAAGTTCATCTTCCGATCATGTTAAAAACACTCACAGCCCGTTACCAAAACCCTCACCCCTACAGGACAAGCCTCAAGCCACTCAAGAACCGTTTAAACCTCCATCAGTCATTCCCAAACCGTGCGAAGATGTTGAAATCTTTAGGTTCTTCTACACTTCCGTCAAAGGTCAGAAATCGGGCGGTTGCATGGTAAAAGCCGGATCAATGCTAGATGTGAAGGGTTTCCTTGAAAAAGTTCTTGATGAGGACTTTGGAAAACACGTTGTCCACTGCCTTGAGGACAGTAATCTTCTACAGTTTGTCACCTTCAAACACAAAGCATGGTATCCCATTGATGTAACGCAGTTCTACATAAATGCGGAGGTACATTCTGTCGATGGTGTTGATGAAATCCACTCTGTGGTAAATGGCACTAAGGTTGTAATATCCTAGGAAGATATTAGGAGAGTGTTTAATCTCCCTCTCTGTGGAGAAGGCTTTCATTCAGACTGCTCTGGAAAAGAATATAGCAGGAAAAGGATGTGGAAGAAAATGAAGAATCACAATCAACCCTCATCCCTCCCATCTGTTTTAAAGAAGAAAATGTTGAAGATGGATTATGAATTCGTCATAGATATCTTGAATAAGATTGTTGAAAGCAAACAATCTGGAACGGATGATATATCTGACAAGAAGATGAGAATGTTGTGTGCTTTGCTGGAGAAATATCCTGTTGATTGGTCGCATGTCATTTTTGACTTTCTGATAAAAAATGTTCAAACAGGAGTTAATCCTACGACAGGATGGATTACTAAGGTTCTTGGTTTTGGTTTTATGATAAGTGCTATCTTGAAAGACAAGAAAGTGAAGTTGCGAGCGGAAACTATGTCACACCGAAACCATTACCACATGACCTCAAGGCCACCAAATTATCTCAAGAGAAAGGCAGATGAACTGGCAGCTGCTTTGAAAAAGCAAAAGAAGAAGTCTCATTCCAAATCGTCCAAAAGCTCAGTTGGACAGGGGGAATCCGAAATGGCTAAGGGTCATGGCTCAGAAGGCTCTATGCATAAACCGAAGGATCTACCCGAGTCCTCTAAATCAACAGGGTCTGATCATGCTAAATCCTCGAAGCATACCGAACCTTCATCCGAGGATGAGCCGCGAAAGGTGTCTAAAAAGCGTAAGGCAGGAAATCAGGAAGCTGCCGAGAGGAAGAAATCGAAGAAGCACAAGTCTAAACACTCCAAGAGGAAACATAAGAAAGATATCACCGAAGAAGTAGCGGATGATAAATCTGAAGGAGCCGAATCCTCACGCTTGAATCACGCTGGAAGAGGCTAAGGAATCACGAGAAGTAACCAAGAAGAGGAAGGCCAAACAGCTCAAAAGGCCGAAAAAGAAGCAACGAACTGATCAAGAAGTTGAAGTTGAAAAGGATGATGCAACTCAGACAGCTGCTGTTTTACCAGCCGAAGAGGAACCAAGGGAAGTCCCACTCGAAGCCAGTCACCGAGTCCTTCCACCTCCTCTTAATCTTTCCAGGGAAGATAGCGATGAGGAAGATCACACGCCGCTCACTCGGCTTATGTCAAAACCCACTCATATTGAACCTGTCTCTGCTCCATCTGTTTGCGAAAGGGTACCGTCTCCCGAACCCTTGGTTGCTGAACCAGAAAGTCTTCCTACTCCTTCACCAGAAGTACAGCAGCCGGTAATCACCTTCCCACAAAATAGAAATGATTCGGGGTCTGAATCAACCATGATTGAAGAAGAATCCGAAGGTGATGATATGGATGCAAGTAACCAGTCTTATCGACCGATGTCTGCCATTGTTCAACGACAAATCACCGAGCACATGAATCCTTCGATGGCCCGAATAATAATTGCTCTTGATTATGTCAGCCGTCATCTTTGTTTACAATGGCCGAGTGTTTCAACCATTCAAATTGAAGAGCTCCTAATTGTTGCACCCAAACCTATTGCTCCTGAATCTAATCAACAACTCGTTATTCATCCTGATCCTGTCGCCAGACAAATTAGTGCCAATGCAGCACTCGCTCAACAGTTAGCTCTTGAGGACACTGAAGCTGAATTGCCTCCTACCGAAGCCTCAATGAATGAATTTTCTCACGAGGAGATACTGAGAACAGAACTTGCACGAATTTACAACTGGCAGGAATGGCGAATGTCAAGCCTTCGCGTCATAGCAAGTACAATCAGTGAAATGGCCGAAGAAGAAGAATGGGCTTTGGATTGGATGGGGACAAGATCAGTTTTTGATGCCACACGGCCGGATGAAATCGAAAGGGTTATTGCTGAAAAACTCCAAGGAAAGACCACTCAGTATGGCAAGTCTGTTGACTTAAATGTTGGCTACCGAACTCCTCGGGAACGCCTTATGTTGGAAGACATGCAGATTGCCAAAGTTCACAACATCTCTCGAGCACAAACTGAAATAAGGGATCTACGACCAGATGTTGGACCGAGTCGTCAACACAATGACGAAGATGCTAAGGATTCAGATTCTAATCAGAATCAAGGATGTCGAGATGATAAGGACGATAACAATGATGATGATGATGACAATGACCCTTCTGGAGGTCAAGTTCCTCCTTCTCGAACCATACATCCTTCCAATACATAAGTTCAGACTTGTAACACCCCGTAATTTCGTTCAGGCCTTTCGTTCGTTAATTAATTCCTTGGGCAATTTAATTATTCCAATTGGGCTAATTCTTTCAACTTAATATATATACACTTATATATATATATATGTTCATGAGCCTAATTTAATTATTCTATTCAAGAGCCCAATTAATTGAATTATTCTTGTAAGGGATTTTTATTCAATTTGGATCCTTACAATATTTGTAATTAAATATTCCTACAAGCCCAATTCATTGATCTTATATTATACAATGTATATATATATATATATATTATTCCTAAGACATTTCTATGGGCTTCCTTAGTTTAATTCCTATATTAATTATAAGGGATGATTTCATTAGCCCACTTTGCTAGTCTTGAATATATATAATTAATTCTTGTAGCCATCATATTATATACTTAAGCCCAATTCCTATTAAAGTCTTACACACTAAATATTGTATGTATTCTTAGTATATAATTTGGAAGATCAAAACCCCTAAAAGCTTTCACTCCTCTTCCTCTCTCCCTACACTCTCACGCCATTTCCTCTTCATTTCCTTCCAAATTTGATCTCCATTTTTCCTACAAGATTTCAAGTAAAGGTTGCTCTTTTATGCTTGTCTAGGAGTGGGTAAGTGCATCTAGCCTAGAATCTCCTTTGTATTTTGGGTTTTAATAAGTCTTTTTAGCATATTCTTATAATGTTCTTTTGGGGTTCTTTGGGTAAAAGATGATCAAGGTGAAGGTGGGGCATTGTGATCTTGCTTAGGGCTTGTTGGAGTTGGAGAAAGCTATTCAAGGTAACCACTATGTCCATCAAAATCTATTTTATTCACTCCTATTCTATATGATGTTCTTGGTGTTGGAAATCCTGAAAATTCCTTGTGATTACCCTATTTTGATGAATCTATTTGTTGGATTTCATCTTGATCTTTTGATTAGAATCTTGGCCCTTCCCGGTTTTGACCTAAGATCCTAGTATTGGTTCTTCATGTCTTCGAGTCTTCATGTCTTCGAGTCTTCGAGTCTTCGAGTCTTCATGTCTTCGAGTCTTCGAGTCTTCAAGTCTTCGAGTCTTCGAGTGAAACATGCCTCTGTTGAAATCTTTACATATTCGGTGAGACCCGAGTCCTTAGATAGCTTAAGACTTCTTTTGTCTTACAAGATTGACAGAAATAAGCAAAAACTATTCTAAGACACTTATGAAAATTTAGGGGTCTCCTCGTAGAGCTTGGTATCATCAAAAT
>CP025656.1:8749959-8869752 GCA_003576665.1 Ipomoea trifida
ATAACCGAGCAATCAAAGATGTGATTGACTCGAGGAGTTTAAGAAAGAATGATAAGGTCAATCATTCTTTCTCACAACCAAGGCAAAGACATTCTCTGATAAGTTGTCTTATCTATTGCCTTGAAGATAGGTATAACTGAATGTCATTTTGGGTCCTATGCAACGATCCCAAGGAGCATTTAATGATTGTCACCTTTTTGAGGGACAAAAGACATTTTGTCCTTATCTAAAAGTGGACAAACGGCTAGAAAGTACTGACATTCTGAAAAAGGAGAAAACTTTACCCATTGGATATTACCCACTAGACAATAGGTTTTGAATTTCAATCTCCCTCCAACGGATCTGAAATTCCACCTATAAATACCCTTGTCCCATCTCACTTTGACAAGGTTGAATTGCGCGAAATATTGTTGTTCAAGCGAAAAATTTCTAGTGTGATATTCACAAGCTTACTAAGTATTATTCAGTTTTATTTGGAAGTTCTTGTGAGCTTAACGAAGGAAAGCTCAAGAATTCCAAGTTGGAGATTTATCATTCTTATTCAACCATCTCTACAAGTGAAGTAGAAAGAGGCGGAGTAAACTTGGAAGAAGTTGAAAAACCTACCACAACAAGGCTGTCGGGCTTAGTGATCAAAGGAGCTTGTTGTAACGGAGATTGTACTATAAGGGGAATACACTGCAAACCTTCACGTGTTGTGAAGAAGAGTGGAGTAGGCTTCGTTAACAGCCGAACCACTATAAAAACTCTCTCTCTCTCCCTCTCTCTCTATCCTTTTTATTTGCCTAACGCATTGCATTGCATACATAACTCAAAACTAACTTTCTTCATAAGAAAAACCCTAGTGCAAAGTAAAAGATAAAATCTTGTAATAACTCTTTCCGCTGCGTTTAACTCCAAAAAGTTTTCAAAATTCCCTTGAGTCTATTCAACCCCCCCTTTTAGACTCATAGCGTTATCACCGGGACCAACATTATATATATTATAACATCGAATATTATATAGCGCAATTGATGAAATTGATTGGATCGATTATGTTTTCTGATGTTTTCCTTTGAATTATAACAAATAATTGTCCAATTACCCGGGCGTGGATAAATTTTTTTTATTATATATTGAGATAATAAAAATAAAGATGAAATTATAAAAAATTCTAATATTGAACGTGTACATTTATTTGATTATAAGATTAATACAAAAATATTACTCAATTAATTGAATGATATATGACTTGTTTGTCTAAAATTATCTTAAAAAGATCTATTAGTAATATGACTTATATAATTATATTATGACTTATATAATTATATTATTACTAAAATAAATATGAGAAAATGAGAAATAAATTAATTGTAATTATTATAAAAATAAATTCAACGACCAATGCTTAACTTAATTATCATAATAATTATTAGGCAATTATTATTAGTCAATTACACTAATATATGTGTAATTATACTTTTATACTTTAAGTATATTCATTTTCCCTATATTGCATTTAGTTTTATCTTCCTCCTCCATATTTGAATGAATTAATTTTGATTATTATAAAAATCTAACAACCCATGTTCAATTAAGATTTTTAAAGTTTAAATAACTTAGAGTTTTCAAAAGGAAAGTATAATTAACTATTAAAGTTTTTAAATAATTTTCAGTCAATTAGTAATATCGTTTTCTTTTCCCGATAAATGATTTTACTTTTATTAATAGTGTTGATACGTGAGTATACATATTATCAATTTATAGATATTAGTTAATTTCTATTTTACATTTTCTAAACAAATAAGCTTTATTAATTATTTGACCAATAAAATATTTCATTAATTGACTACAAAAGTTTAGGCGGGGAATGAAATAGGAGGATTTTACTTTTATATATAGTATAGAATATAGATTACGATCTTTTTATATTTTAAATCAATTAGTAATATCATTTTTCTCATAATAATGGTCAAATAAACCACTGAACTACACACAAAACTATAATTAGGCCATCAAACTCAAAAAGAATGCAATTGGATTCCTGAACTATATAAACTCATGCAATTAAGTACAAATTGACATGTTTTCAAAAAAAAAAAAAGAAGTCCAAATTGACCTGTTTACCTACAATTGTGATGACATGGTGGTTACTAATTTTAAAATAAACTTTTTAAATAATTTTAATTAAAATAATTAAATAATAATAATAATAAAATTAAAAAAAATTAAAACAGACGTCTCCGACAGTTCTTCTATTTTCTTAATTTTTTTGTAATTATTAGTGCCGATTGTTATGTGTAAATTAATATCAGGCAACCTTATCTAGGAAAAATGAAAATAATTACGTAGTAATATTTACCTAATTTTCGTTCCATTTTTAATTGATGATGTAGAATATTATTATTGAAATATTTCTGTTTCATTTTTAATTTCCGTTCCTTTTTTAATTTATCTTTAATATTGTTTATAATATGCCTTTATTATTTATGATGTAGAATGTTTTCCTTTTTTTAATTAAATTGCAATGATATGACCATTTCCTTTTTCATTTTAGTTAATTATGGATATTTTTTTTTATTTACAGTCAATTATTAATATTCATTTCCTTTTATATATTCAATCAATTAGTAACATCAAATTCATTTTTAGTAGATATTTTTTTTTCAGTTAATAAGTCAATTAGAATAATAGATCCACGGGTATTTTTATCTAATTTCTATTCTATTTTTAATTAATGATGTAGAATATTATTATTGAAATATTTTCATTCTATTTTTAATTTACCTTTACTATTGTTTAAAATTTAAATATGCCTTTACTATTCTTATGTTTTTATATATAGTATAGATTAATATTATGCTAATTATGACGTCCATGTATTATGAATAAGTATGGTAATTAAGGAGTATATATTATAATTAAAAAATAATGTATATTTTAATTTCGTTTAATTATGGATGTAATATGTGTATGTTTAATTTTCTTTAATTTTATCCGTAATATATATGTGTATGTTTAATTTTCTTTAATTATGTCCGTAATATGTGTACCATTAATTTCTTTAATTGATTAGATAAAATTACGACAAGTATAAAAAACCGTTTAATAAAAGTATAATGTTTGAACTAATTTCTCAATGACCATAATTATTAAGATTTTTTTCCAAAGTAACCATTAGCATAATTTTATATGTGTAATAATCTGTGAATTGAAATAATTTACATAAGCATAATAATACGTGAATTGAAATAATTATCATCATTTTGTTAATCTCCTCTAATTATGGATGTAATATGTGTACTATCAATTTCGTTAACTGATTTGATAAAATTTATATTACAAACAACAATATTAATTCATTAGTTGTCATAATTTTTAAGATTTTATTCAAAAGTAATCAGATGAAATGCACGGGTAATTGACATTATCTGAAGTAAAAATATATAAAATTATCGTAAGAATGAAATCTCTATGTTTAATGACCATAATAAATTTATATGTTAAATATAGTGTAATTACCACGGATTATTTAGATGGTAAATAGTATATGATAATTACCTATATAGATTAGCATATTAAACGGATTAACATATGGAACAATGTTATAAAAAAGGAAGGAAGCCTTTTAGATAAAATATATTAGGAATAATATCAATTAAATAAAATATCATAGGAATTTCTCAATTCTATATTTATAATTACCTTTATAAACAGATTTAATAGGAAAATTTAGTTACAAAACTTATATTAAGAGTTATGGATTATTATATTATTATTATTAGGAAAATTATATTACGAATTTTAGATTATTATTACTACGGATTATTATTATTATTATTATATTATTATTATTATTATTATTATTATTATTATTATTATTATTATTATTATTATTTTAACATAATAGATTTTAAATCGAGGCTACAAAATTTAATATTATTATTTCATTTATTCAAGTATAGTAATCACCATTTTATAACTAATAAGTGTGAATTAGTATTGTGCAATTAATGATAAAGATTAATAATAATTGGAATCAACAATCAATGATACAATGACCCATGTTTAGCTTCCAATGCACCATTTTTTATAAAATGAAGAATTGGAATGGTAAAACGAACAATTGGAATGAATAATTGAGGATTTATTCAAGTATAGTAACCACCATTTTTACCAAATTACATAAGCATCCGTAAATGGGGAAGATCAAGATTGCAAATTCTACAATATATAGATGAGCATCCGTAGATTGCTAGTTATTTTGCACAGTACAACTAAAAAGATTGATAGTTAAATAAGGTATTATCATTCAAAATCTTGTAATACAAAGTTACAATACAATGTTTTTCCATTAGAAATTACCAATCAAAGTAATGTGATTAAAATATATAATTATAGAAAACATTTGATTGTTCACTACAATCACTCTGAAAATTGTAATTTTACATACGTGATACGCCCATGGCAAAATTGGCCTAGCTACTTGAAACCTTATCAGCAAAAATTAAAGCATATTGAGCTGTTAAAATCAAAATAAATCACAGTACTACAAAATACTCTATGGAATACAGACTACATCATAAGAATCTCCAACATGCAGAATGAATCAACTAAAAATTAAATCATACCGCATACCATACCAATTCTACGCGTGTTAAAGTTCGATCTTCGACTTCGTAGAATTACAGATTATAGATCTCTAACTAATAGTGAGAGCACAGATATTGGTATGTTGTGAGAGAAGAGTCATTTCTCATCATTATATAGTGGAGGATAAACATAATATGGAAGATTTTTCAAAACGAAAGTATAATTAATTTTTTTTGAGTGCAGGAAAGTATAATTAATTTTAATTTTATGTAAATACAGATGATTGACATGTAAAAATTTTACTACAATATTATATAATTTTTTCATTCTAATATAGTTAATTACATGTCAATTATATAAATATATATAGATATATAGATATAGATATAGATTATCATATCACTAATCACCAATCACCAATTAATTAATTAATATCAATATCAATCTATATAAATATAAATATATACATATATTACCATATCACTAATCACCAATCACTAATATATATATATATATATATATATATATATATATATATATATATATATATATATATAAATTAATATTAATATATAACAATATTACCATATCACTAATCACCAATCACCAATTAATTATTCTTTTTTAAAATAATAACCAATTAATTAATTAATATTAGTATATATTAATATATTATATATTAATATATTAATATTAAGAATAATACCATATACCATATTATCAATTATCAATTATATATCACCAAACACCCATCACCCATAAATATTAACAATATTACCATATTATCATATTATCATTATCATATATTACCATAATAATATTATAGGATGGATAATTAATAAAAGGGAAAAGGTGCAAATAGGCCCTTAAACATTTCGCGAAAAGTCAATTAGGCCCACGAACTTTTTAAAAGTGCAATTGAACACATGAACTCACAATTTTGAGTCGTATAACCCCATTATCAGGTCACCCCTTCGGTAACAGCCGGTAAATGCCACCACCGCCGAAGTCGCGTCCATGAGGAAGATTTTGAGATTTAGGGTTGAGTACGTATTGAATTGTTTTTTAATCTCTTTAATTTAATTTCTTTTTATTTATGCTTATGTGGCGGCCAAGTACCCACTCCAAAGCTTATGTGGCGAGCCAATGTGGCATTTACCGGCTGTTACCGGAGGGGTGACCTGATAATGGGGTCATACGACTCAAAATTGTGAGTTCATGTGTTCAATTGCACTTTTAAAAAGTTCGTGGGCTTAATTGACTTTTCGCGAAATGTTTAGGGGCCTATTTGCACCTTTTCCCTTAATAAAATAATAAAATAATAAATAAATAAAATAAATGATTTTACCAAAATACCCCTAAGTTTTGGGGGGAAAATTTGGGAGGAGGAAATTGTTTTTATATATAGTATAGATTTGTGAATTGCTTGCTTGTTGGATGTTGAACTTGTGTGGATGATGTTCTTTAAGCTTTGGGCCTTTTGTGGCCACATTAGGTAGCAAACCCAAAGGAAGTGAGTGTGCGCGCGATAGCGGCCACTCACGAGTCCCACTCACCCACATCTCCGCTCTTAGTTCGAAAGAACAAGATCCGAGAGGAGTGGTAGACAAAGTGTTCGATGAAATGCCCCAACCGAATGAGGATGTGGGAGTCCAAAGTGTGACGCCACTTGGTAGTGTGCCATGAATTCCCTAGTCTATTCCGCAATTTGCATTCATAAAACCATCCAAAGATAAACCACATAGAAAAGCCTAAAGCCCCAATCTCCACTTTACTTTTCTTTACTTTACACAACCTTTTATCAACCTTCCCCTCATACCTATGAATCCAACTCCTAGCCATTCCCGTAACTCTTTTCCTTCAACTTCTTGGATGCCATCACACATTCGATTCCCATTCGCCATCCTTGAGAGACACGACACTCGGGGAGTCTTGACTCTTCGTTTTACCACCTTCACATACACATTCACTCACCCCTTACAAAACACAACTTGTCATATAGCAAGTAAATCAACTTCATTAAGCAACAAATTCTTTTTTGCTTGTGCATTCTTTGTTGTTTTGTAAAACCAATATGATAAGAAACTAAAGCAAAATCATTGGTATTCTTCCCCAAAGATCCAAGTCATCATTTATCATATGGAGACACTTATTTTCAACATCAATTATATTGATAGATGAGGAAATTAGGTCTTCACAAAGATGTTCCTTGTATTTCATCCACAAACCATGGGGAAAAGGAATATCACAAAAAACCAACACGATAGCAAATAACCTAGAAAAACTTGTAAGCATTTGCCAACACATATTTTCCTGCAAACATTGATTTATTACTTGATCACTCTGCAACAATTCCAATTCTTCCACCGCTTCCCTAAAAGTTGTAGGCATAGATTCACCAACCAGTTTTAAATGTTCATATGATTTAGATGCCCTGATATTCATCAACAACATCCTCAAATAATATCGATTGGTCCCAAAAGAGATAAGGTAAAGTTTAGGGGGGGAGGTGTGTGTGTGGGGGTGGGGGGGGTGAATAGACTTTACATCGAGGGAGGGAGGGGTGAATAGACTTTACATCGATTTGAAATTTCTTGCTAAGACAATATTAAAACCAAAACACTTAACAGTTTGTTAGTGTCTTGTGCACAACGGAATATAAAAAAAAAAGTGTTTTGTGTGATTTACCTGTAGATCATGCAAGCAATAATAAATAAAATAATGCAATAAAGAACACAAGAAATTATAGTGGTTTAGAGGTGTATGTAATCCTTCTACTCAACTCTACTCCTATCTCCAAGAAGAATTCACTATATCCACCACTCCTTAGTTACAAGCTAAGATACAATAAATTTTTGTGATCTATTGCTTTGATCACCAAGCCCACACTAATCACGCCCCAACCAGTGCCTCACAATACTCCAAAAATACTGAAGACTTCCAAAACTCATAATTTCTCAAAAATACTCATAATTCATAATTTCCAAATCAATATTTCTCACAATAGAAATTTTAGGAACATTTCGAAAGTAATATATCTTTCAAAGTCATTGTTAATATATACATGTACATATACATGGAGGAACATCAATATCAATACCATGGGCATGGTCTTGTTTCATCAAGCCCTAGTGAACTATCTCTCTATTGAACACTACACAAAATCCCATTCAATTTTAAACAATGAGCAGGGTCTTAATTAATAAGCCCTAGTGAACAATAATCACTCTACTGAACACTACACAAAAATCCCATTTAAGTGGAACAGAACTAATACCTTAAGTGTGCACACCCCCAATGGGTTTCCAAGTCCATTGGGTAGTAACTAGTCCTAGTAGTCATGATACGTTTCTAATGACTACTACTCAACAGGGTAAATACCCTAGTGGTAGACTCCGCTAACCACTCCTCAAAATAACAAAACTAAAAGTCCTAGTGAGACAGGATACGTTTCTACTGCTCACTCCATAACAAACTGGGTTTTAACCTAAGTATCCAAAATTTCACAACAGGATACTACACAAATCTTAAATTTCATTAAGGGCATCACGACCCAACAAACATTTTATCATCCATCTTTATAAAGATAATAATAAAAATATTTCTCATATGCCACTCCAAGATGGTAGATTTTCAAAATTCAATCACAAGCTTTGTACCGAACTAAAACATAGACTACTAATAACATTCACTTGAATTTCATATACAAATGTATGCATTTTCTCAAAATATTCATATGCCTCCAATTAACATAACATTCCAACCTCTGTAACCAACACATATGCATATAATCTCAAGTAGACAACTTCTCCATGGCTCAAATAATCAACAAGACACAAGAAACATAAACTGACAGAAAGTTCAGAAATTATGCCATGGAATGTAGAATTTTCTGAGGCAAATCGGTAGCATATTTTAACACAAAATTTTCCTGATAAGAATTATATCAAGTCTATATTATACACAAAAAAATTTCAGGCCAATCCAAAGTCTAGAAGCATTTGTTTCGAATTTTCCCCAACATTGCGCTGCACAGAAATTTAACTGACAGCACACTACCACAACTTTACGAAATTTTTCTGGAAATAATGAAGCATATCTCTAACAAAATAATTTAATATACATCAAATATCATAAGTCTAGGTTCTCTAAAAAAACATTTCAGGCCAATCGGAGTTCAAAAAGTATTTTTCACGAATTTTGATTTCAAACTGCGCCAATCAGAATTTTCTCAAATTAAAGAGTAGCTACAATGAATAGAACCCTTATTTCCGTATTTCAAAAAAAAGAACCCTTATTTCTTAATACCATAAAATCACCATATAACTATATACCACACAAAATGTATTTATACACAATTCAAAACAAAAACTTAAGAAGAATAATATTTTTATTGACAAAAAGAAATAACTTTGCTGATACTTACTCTAGAGCCAAAATTGTACTGCACCCACTAGAAATTCTTGATGATTGATGATGAATAGGGAGAAAATTAGGGTTTTATTTGTTTGGGAGAAAAGGGAATGGCGACACAGAGAGTGTAGACAAATATATGTAATTAGGGTTATCTCAAGAAAGCTATATATACATATATATATATATATATATATATATATATATATATATATATATATATATATATATATATATATATATATATGTAGAGGGAAAATATAATTAGGATTAGGAATTTAATTATAAATACATGATGGGCATACATACATAGTACATATGATATATATTAAGATTACTCAGATTGAGAAAATATTAGACTCAATATAATATTCATAAGATAATATGAATTTGGAAACTATAATATTAATAAAATACCCTCAAAATAGTTTTGGGTCACATAATAGATAATAATAAATTCATATAATTATGAACCATATAGTAAACTAACTGGGTATATTACAGCTTTCCTCCCAACCACTAACACTATGCAGTGCCACAAGCCAATCCAGCTCGTACAGTTTGGTTTCGTCATGACCAAGCTTTGATGTCCATGTTAATTTCCTCTATTTTAAAAGATGTTATGCACCTTGCAGTTTGCCGCAGGATATCACATCAAATTTGGGAGTTAATAGAACAATCTCTAGCATCCTCATCTCGTGCCAGGTCGCTTCATCTTCTTCGTCAACTTAAATCTCTTCAACAAGGTAACTCCTCTGTGGCTGATTATATCGGTCGGGCAAGTGTAGTAATGGAGGAGTTGGCTCTGGCCGGTCAGCTGATTGTTAGACAAAATAATCTAACTATATAGAATAATCCACGAGAAACCTGACCTCGTATTAGTGGAAGCGGAAGTAGTGTTGATCTCCAACCACAATTGATGTGATGCGTCTTGGTGTATTGGTATCTACTGAGCAGTATGAGTATCGCGAACTGTATGTGCTATATAATGCATATCTTGTATCCCATCAATCCAAGCTTATATAGGCACAAAGTGTGGTTGAATAACAACTACTAGTTATTCAGTCCAATCAAACCACTTAATAAGCCTAGTCAACTTCCACCACTTAATTAAGGCCCTAATATATATATATATATATATATATATATATATATATATATATATATATATATATATATATATATATATATATATATATATATATATATATATATATATATATATATATATTAGGGAAAATCTTACATTCTCCCACTTGGTGCAAGTACTACCACAACCCTCATCAAAGAACAAAACACACGAATCATAGTGATAAGTCATCTATTTTACAGAGTAATATCCATTATGGTCACATGCATTTTCATTTTCCAACTTAGGCCCCTCATGAACAGACCCAATGTTTATTCTAGATAACTTAAGGGATGTTTTTCAAAATACTTTATGTGCACAACGGAAGAGAAGAAACCATCCAAAACATTTGTACAAAAGAGTACACTGTATGATCTCTAAAATCTTTAAAACCATGCCTTAAGTAGAGATCTCTTAATGTTAGCATAATGCTAACTGTATTCCATGACTCCTTTATAACTAAACTTAAACACTACTTCTAACGGCTAAGAGCTTGGAATTGACACATATGTCAATCCCACTCATCAAAATAACCAAAAGATAGTTAAGTCACAGAAGCATTCCAATAACTTAGACAATAAACCAAAACTCTAAGTCCATAAATTTGGAATGTTAACATACACCATAACTTCCCAAATAATCTCAAGGTCCACTTTAAATGAATTGAACATAATGAGTCTTACTTATATGTCTCACAAATATGTTTTGAGCCGTACATACCAAAATGACCCATGATCAATTTTGAAGAAACTAAGGACTCTATTAAATGCTAAAGAATAACAGTGCACCACAAGTTAGATGATTTTGTTCTAATAAATTCATCAATATTGTTACAACATTTTCATAAATATGTTGCACAACCAAATGTTCAATAATTTAAATTTATGAATTTATATGAACAAATGCAAGATTAATACTTGTGAAATTGTATGGACTTAGTGTTTGACATACAATCCAATTTGCATTGGGATGTATGAAGACAATAATTAAATCCATAATCTTTAGCAGAGCATCTTAATGATCTTTTTCTAAATGATTACTCCCACTATTCTTTAGCAAAATTAATGATATACACACTCATAATTGATTTGACCAACTAATAAATGAAGATACAATTCCCCACCATTAGTTGGTCATACTAAATAATCAATATTTGGTTCAAATTAAAGAGCAACTAAATAATAAAGATATAATTCCCAACTATAGTTGGATATACTAAAAAAAAAAACAACATACACCTGCCAAAACCAAGTTAGAATTTGGCTCAAAAGATACATTTTATTCTTGGAATCCAAAATAACTATATCATATCACGTAACTTACTATAGTTAGTCAAAAGAACCAAGTAAGCTTTCGTGGATTAATTAATAAAAGTGGCTAAATTTTGGAAAGTAATTGAATACATGTTTTGTCAATGCAAACCATGAAACTTAGAATTTATAATTCAACTAGATTTATAAATTCTAAGAAATTGTGATAAAATTATTATCTAAAGGGTTGAGGGTTGAGGATTTTGTAACACCCCGTAAATTCGTTTAAGCCGTAAGACCGATAATTAATTCTTTGGGCAATTTAGTTATTTTAATTGGGTTAGTTCTTCCAATTCCATACATATATATATATATATATATATATATATATATATATATATATATATATATATATATATATGTTTCTTGAGCCCAAATTAATTATTTTAATCAAGAGCCCAATTCTTGAATTTATTCTTGTAAGGGATTTATTCAATTTGGATCCTTACAATCCTTATGATTAAAAGTATTCTTACAATGGCCCAATTTCTTAATAAATATATATGTGTATTGTCTCTAAGACATCATATGGGCTTTCCTTATTATATATATATATTTATTTGTCTAGAGATGAATTTCTTAGCCCAATTAATTAATCTTGTACATTATATTCTTGTATGTATATATAATATAATGAATGGAGCCCATTCCTTATTAAGTCTTTCACCCTAATATACACATATATGAATATATGTATTGTAGTATATATATTCAAGACTAAATTCCTCTAGAGGTTTTCACTCTCTCTCTTCCCTACCCTCACATTCACGCCATTTTCACCCTCTTTCTCTCAAAAATTGATCTTCATTTCTCCTTCAAGTATTCAAGGCAAGATTGCTCTTTTAGGGTTGTTGGAGTTTGGGTAAGTGCATCTATCTAGGAATATTCATTGCATCATATAGTTTTATTAGTCTTTATGCAAGTTCTTATGTTTTCTTTTGGAGATCTTTGGGTAAAAAGATGATCAAGAAGGAGGTGGTGCTTTGTGAGGTGTGTTGAGGATTTGCTTGGTTGAGAAGAGCTTCAAAAGGTAACCACTATGTCCATCAAAATCTATTTTTGCACTCTCAATCTATATGATATTATTTGGTGTTGGAATCCTGAAATTTCTTGGATATTAGCCTTATTATTGTTTGTGTTTGATGGATTCATGAACTTGTGTCTTGATCCTTTGCCTATTGATGTTTATGAGCAATTGTTGGTATGGATTCCATGTTATTTGGCCTCTGTGAGTTGCAAACTGTGTAGTATAATCTTATTTTTCGCATTCTGGAATCATTCTTTCGTGTCTGAGCCGAAGTCTGGGAGTGGAGTGTAGTTTTGGCCTAACGGAGGACCTCAGCGGCACAATGTAATCCGCTGAGGCTTTCCGCAAGACCAAAACGGAGGGGGTTCCGATGAGGTGATCCGCCTCCTTCTTGCGGAGGAGTGCAGCGGAGGACGGTGATCCGTTGGTGTGTTCCGCCAGTTCTGATGGCATTCTAGTTCCAGTAACCTTTCTGTGATCTGTTGTCTGATTGTTTCCCCTTTTGTTCTGAACATTGTTGGAATATTTTGTTGGGTAATTTACCAAGTCTTTGGAGTATTTATTCATGTCTCTTGGTCCCTCTTTTGAACTCTTGCTTTGTTGATTCCTTGATTATATTATCTGGGAGTTGGTTTGTGTTCACAGTTGAGATGAACACTCTGTTTGGTTGTTTTTAGGCTGAGTTGGAGTATGAATATGAGGTGGTGGATCTTTGGGTATCCTTTGGTGGTTGATGGGTGAACTAACTGTACTATTGTTGCTATGTTTGGGCTTGTATGCCTCTGTGATTGGACTTTGGTCCCTGTGATTGGGTTGTTACCCCTGTGATTGGACTTTGGTCTCTGTGATTGGGTTTATACCCTTGTGATTGGACTTTGGTCCCTGTGATTGGGTTTATACCCCTGTGTTTGGGCATTTATGGCCTCTGTGATTGGGTTTTTACCCCTGTGGACTAACTGTGGTTGGGTTTTGGTATGATGGATGGTATGGGGGTTTGGAGGTTGGAATTTGGAGTTCTTTCTTGGTATTATGTATTCGTGAGTTTCCTTGTGATTATTCGGTTAATTCGTATTTCAGTTGATATCTTGTTGTTCCTTGTTATGGTTTGGTTGGATTCCTTTATGGTTGTTATTTTAGTTGGTATCTTGTTTATGGACTCGTTGTCTTATACATTCGTTATTGAATATCGGTTTCGTTTAGAGGAGTCTTGGTTTGTGATTCATTCAGTTTATCATTGTTGAGTATCCGTTTTAATTAAAGAACAGTTTGTTGGTGTGTATATTCTATACGGGTGTGTAAACCTATTTACAAGCTTATATATATCTATACTTCCTTGCGGGTGTGAATGGCGGTTACTTAGCAGTCTTTTGCTAATCGTTCCTTGTGTGTTTTCCAGGTTCGCAATAAAGTCTATGCGTGAGCGCGATAGAGATATACCCGTATGAGGACGCGTAGACTAGTCGTTATGTTTTTAGACTTATGCTTTGGGCCTGTGTGCCGTTATGAGATTTTATATACTCTTGTTTAGTTTTTGGATATTTGGAGACATGTTTTGAGGTTTATTATCTATGCAGTTCAGTTCTTTTGGTTAGCCTGTGCATCTAGGCTGTGTTTTCTAACCTAGATGTGGCATGATGCCCTTAGGTTATAAATCGCTTCCGCTATGTTATGTTTTATAGTTGAGATAGGCAGCTTTTGTGTTAAGTCTCATCTATCTCAGCTTGTGAAAGGTTGGGGTGTCACAGATTTATTGACATAAAACTTGCTTGTGGGCTAAAGTTTTAATTCTATTAAATCCAATTAAGAAACCCTTATGATAATATTTTATCTCAATTACCAAATAGTCAGAAGAACCTAGTGACATAAAACTTGCCTGTGAACTAAAGTCTTACTCAATTAGATTCAACTGAAAAATTTTATTTATGATGAAACAATTATCAAATGTGTTGAAGAAAAAAAAACTTAAAGAAATCAAGTTCCTTTTCCTTAACCCCGTGGCCAATTCAAGAAATATGATCCAAAGTTTACATCATAAAATTAAACTTCATGATACAATTGGAAATTATTTACAAATAACTATAAAGTAAATAAATTGATTCATTTCTATCATCATTGATAAAACTACTAAACTATATTCCGATACATGATTGCCTGTGGGCTAAATTATGATCGTAGTCCAGTATTTCATCGTAATTAATTATACAAATATAACGAAATTACATGCGGGCTAAATTCCATCATATTTCATACAATTAATCACAACTTATATGTCTAAAACTTTATGTTATCAAGATAAACCACTTAATATATAATTTTAACTGATTAAGGATGATGTGGCTACTCCCCAACCAAATTAAAAAATTATAAGATCACTAGGCATAAATCCTTGCGTAATCTTTATGTGATCAAGATAAAGAATATATATATATATATATATATATATATATATATATATATATATATATATATATATATATATATATATAGAAATCTATTCAGGTGAGAACTAGTATATTATAGAGGTCTATGAGGTCAAATAGTGATCGTTAGATTAGGATTTTGGATGGTAAGATTGATGTTATTTTTTTGAGTTATTTTTTGATTTGGGCGCTGGTTTTAGAAGCCTGGAGGTATTTGGGTCCTTTTATTCTAATGTTTTAATTATAGTAGATTTCAAACTCTGTTTAATTTTGGTATTAATCAATCAGTTTCCTTTTATTTACCTGACTGTTGGGATTCTTTCTGCTCTGTCCTAGGGATTGTGTGCCGAGGATTACCAATTGTGTGCCAAAGTTTGGAAACTTGTGTGCCGAGTGTAAATGCATACATATGAGTTGTTCTTCATGTTTCTTGTCTTTGAATTATTCAAAGAATCAAATTGTGTTCTTGCAGATCCTAGTCAGGTCTACGGGCTCACATTCACCAGCTTTCTTCAATTCTCATGCTTTTTGATATCTTTTGCTTCTATTTTTAGTCTCTGAACAATCTCAGCTGGTCTAATTTGTTGTCTTTTGCCTTTTTCATTTTAGAAAGGATGTGTGTATGAAGAATTGTTGTTTGACCAATTTGTTGTGTAATTCTTCATAAAGTTTACTTCTTTTTCGGTCCCATTCTAGTTCTAGATTAAAAGCTTGTGAGTTTTTATTGCCCCTGTGATGTATATAGGCTTACATTTTTTTTTAATACTCAGTATGAAGTAATGGATTGTTAGTAAGTTTATTTGAGGGCTTACATTTTTTTCTTAATACTCAGTATGAAGTAATGGATTGTTAGTAGGTTTATTGAGCTTTGTTTGTTATGGTTCTTCTTTTGTTTTGTTTTGTTTTTTTTTTTTTAAATAAAATAAAATTTGATTTAGTTGTATATATGTTAATAGAAGCTCGAGCTACGGAACTCAACATTTTCGGAGTTTTAATTTTAGGCGGAATCATATGTCTTGTTGCTTGTTTATTAATTGCAAGTTTGTGGATATTTTTTGTTTGTTTGTTTGTTTGTTTTTTTTTTTAACAAATTGTTGGCAGTTTTGTAGTTTGAGATGTGTTTTTTTTACTGTTTGTAGTTGTTTTATGTTTACTTAAATTTAGAAGTTCAAGATTCTTGATATCATGGTAGCTTGTATTTTTTGGACACAATAATGTGTGCCGAGTACTAGCAATTGTGTGCCATTGTTGGGAAACTTGTGTGCCAAGTATAAATGCTTTTGGTGGTGGTAAAAAATTAAATTGGTTGTATATACATTAATAGAAGCCTGAGGTACGAAACTCAACCTTTTCGGGGGTTTTAATTTTTGTTTTAATTTTGGTTCTTGTTTCAGTTTTGTTTTTTTTAATAAAATACTTCCGTGCTCTATGTCTGGCGGGATCATATGTATGTTTTGTTTGCTTTCTTTTTTTTCTTTTTTTTTTTTAACAAATTGTTGGCAGTTTTGTAGTTATGGGTGACCATTCTGCATTGGATCGTTTTCGCTTGCAGTACATTCGTGACATATGCACGGGAAATATAAACTCTCACTGCACCAGCAACGTTGCACGTGCCATTCAGTTTCTTACATCTTTGGGGGATACCCGGATGAAGTGAGTTAATTTGGTGGTTGTTGTTAATTAGTTTATATTTTCGTTCTGTTAGACAAGGCATTTTTGGACTTTATATCGCCTACTCTAACGATGTTTGTCCTCAACGTTCGCTTCACGATATTACTATTTTGCTTTAAATAGGTCCCTAAGACAATGTTTACTATTGATCTTCATTTGCCAATTAGTTACGTCTTCTTTGACACAATGGGTTTACTTGTCTCTGTATTCGTTTATCACCCCATTCGTACTACACTAATAACTCAATTGGCTTTGTTAGTGCCTCGCAAGACTCGTGTGTGTGCCTAGAACTTTCCCGTCGTTTGCCACAGATGTTATACTTGTTAGCATTCACAACTGTTACAGCTCACATTTTTTCACCTTTAAATATGTGCCTATTAGTTATGTATAATGTGCCACATACATTATAATTGTGTGCATTTCCGCATATCAACACGTAATAACTCATTCTCTCAAATCCCTTACCGCAACCTCATTAATAAATCTAATTTACCTTAATCATCTCTAATTTACCTTATATTTGCACGACAAATATAAACTCTCACCGCGCAACGTTGCACGTGCCATTCAGTTTCTTCCGTCTTTGGGGGATCCCCGGTTGAAGTGAGTTAATTTGGTCCCTAAGACAATGTTTACTGTTGACCTACATTTGCCAATTAGTTACGTCTTCTTTGATCCCGCCGTTTGCCACGGAGGTTATACTTGTTAGCATTCACAACTGTTACAGCTCACTTTTTTTACCTTGAACTATGTGCCCGTTAGTTATGTATACTCTGCCAGATACATTATTTTTTTGGGTAAATTTATAGGGTCTTTCTCTCCGTCCGTTTAACGGTCCGGGGTCCACCCATGTTCGCTCCGGGAGGCACGGGAGCTGGTCCAAGGGGAATCGTCACTTATGGGAATTGAACCCGGGTTCTCCCGAAATTCCTCCCCACAAAGAGAGCCACTTGAGCTACCCCATTGGGTTCGATACATTATAATTGTGTGCATTTCCGCATATCAACACAAAATAACTAGTTTTCTCAAATCCCTTACTGCAACCTCATTAATAAATGTAATTTACCTTACTCATCTCTAATGTGTAAACATCTAAACAACCAAAATATCATTAACGAAATTGTATGCCACATGTAAAATGGGATTTATTTCAAACACATTACACCTATTTCTTTTTCCACTTACTCACCCATACGCCTTATCATTCTCATTTTCCTTCTTCTAGTTCTTCGGATTCATGAGACAGTTGCGAAAGTCGTGTCGAACTGGTTTTTGTCCGCAACCATTACACTTGCGACCGTCTACCTTTTTCATCTCTGCTACACATTCGTATTCCCCTACTTCGTGCTCTTCATTCCCGCAATCTTCACCCACACGCGCATCACCATCGATGTATTCTTCATCTGGCACACATTGAATCCAAGTATAACACATACATTGTCTCAATTTCTAATTACTTATAATTAATCAAAACACTCAATTACTATTTCACATACTATGTGGGTAATTTTAAAACGAATAACAACCCCTACATTGATAGGCTAGACTTCTTCAATAATTAAATATGTCCTTCTTTCACGAAAAAAACGCATTCATTCCGTTATATGCTTTCAATTGTATATATTTCAATAGTCATACACATTTTAGACAAACGTCACAAATAATATCCCACTTTGGCACACAATCGATCCCATGCTATGCTGTACTCATTTACTCCTCCTTCCCACAAACTCACATCATTTAACAACAATTTCTTACGTTTCACACTAAACCTATCATTCTCCTGAATGCAACTCAATTTAATGCCATCAACCTATTCTCCTATTGACCGTTTCCACCCATATTCACCATATTTTACTTGTTATTTTCCATTTACAATGAATGTGTGTACCATAATGAACACTACTACTGTTGTTCTTATTTAATTAATACTACTGCATACATAGTTGACAACTCCATTTTTTCAGTAAACAATGCCAAGGTGGAAAACTCTCAAATTACTATCTAAATTCATACGTATATTCAATAGAGTAGTCACTAACAATTCATGGTAACGGCACAACTAATCCCCTAGAGTAGTGAAATTACTATCTAAATTCATACGTATATAAAATACATTAGTCACTAACAATTCATGGTAACGGCACAACTAATCCCTTAGCTGGCACACAACGTCATCTGTTGTCATGTCTGCATTATTTCTCCTATTCAACCCATATTCCAGCACGAACTCACGTTAAAATACCAATCTTGGTTATTTTCCAATCATTACGGAGCACAACGATTAAAGGAATCAATACATACCTTGCATGGTATTTGTGTCTGCGTTTTCGTGTGATGTTTGACCAAAGGTTTGCTCCGAAATCACCTCCATGTCTGCCATGGCAGACTCAATTTCTAATAGCTCCTTGTCAACACTCTATGTAAGTAAACTGCCGCCACTCTTGACATACAATGATACACACGTTACTTGTCAAGTCACCCTCATTCCATAATTAAAATGCTCATCAAATGCTATCTTTGTAATTAAAAATCATACCTTAATTACTACCAATCTTAAGTTCCCTAATTTACCCTTTTCTTGATTTCAATCTGCCGTGGAAGATATATTTAATCTCTAATCTATGCCTTTTATTCCTTACTAATGGATGGTTGAGATTACACCTCTTTGATCTCAAAATAAGTTGTCCTCACCTGAATAGGGGCCTATATATATATATATATATATATATATATATATATATATATATATATATATATATATATAATTTAATTTGATTAAGGATGTTGTGGCTACTCCCCAACAAAATTAAAATTAGGGAAAATTGTAATTTTTGCCCCTCCATAATATGCCAATTATCAATGTTACCCTTGAATTATTAGTGGTGTAAATGTTGCCCCTCAATTTTTTAAAACGGTACATATATTGCCCCTCCCGTACCAAAGAAGGGGCAATATTTACACCACGAGAGGGGCAATATATGTACCGTTTTTGAAAATTGAGGGGCAACATTTACACCACTAATAATTCAGGGGTGCCATTGATAATTAGCATATTATGGAGGGGCATAAATTACAATTTTCCCTTAAAATTATAATATCATAACTTAATAATCTTCGAAAATTGAATATGCTGTGGCTATTCCTTAATTAACCAAGATTGAAACTTTAAGAAACTTCAGTAAATTAAAGATGCTATGGTTATTCTCTAATGAACTGAAATCAAATCACATTGCAATGAATACTTAAAACTTTGGCAAATTATACCAAATCATGATGGGAAATTTCAAATGTGCTTAAATTCATGCACTACCGTAACTAAAGTTTATGCATAAGTCCAACTTAGTACGGAACTAATATAATTCCATCCTAAATTTATGTATCGCTAAAGACATAATAATAAAATTGCATAATTTAAAACAAAATATTATGCGATGGACAAATTAATATGCATAAAATTTAGCATTAAACTCATATATATGCTTTACAAATTGCAACATAATACAATTTTAATATGAGCTTTCAAAGTATAAAATTAATATTCAAACACGAATGAGTCCAATCCAAAACGGACCCAAATTAATGAATATATACTTTGAAATTTTCAAACTTTAAGCCCATTACAAAATGTTTTAATGCATCACACTAAATTTATGATAAATTGACTGAATTTACAAATTCAAACAATATCTAACCAAAAAAAAGTATATATTGTCATTTGTAAAACAAAATCTCACAAACCCAAATTGCATAATTAAACTTAATATTATGCATTTAATGTGACTAAATGCATATAGAACTATCTGAAGAGTATAAACCAACTATAGAGTATGAATTTACACTAAATATTCCTTATTCATACTTAACAAAATATGGGCAAAGAGAACTAAAATCATAATTCAAAAAACTAAATGAATTATGGCATAAATGGCAATAGTCAATTGCCTAGCAAATATGTTTTTCCAAAATTACTGAATTGATTCAAAACCACTCTCCATAACCCAATTAATAATATTATTTTCATTAATGGCAAAATTGCAAATAATCTAAAAAGCAATAAATAGCCATAATAATATTATTAAATGGAGACTAAATGAGGAAAAACAATGGTTATAACCGCTAACTTTAGAAACATTTTCAGATATAATTTTGAAAACTTGATAAAATTTGAAGTCCGAAAAACATTAATGTCAAGAAAATGATAATATCCATAATATTTTCTTAACTAGAACATTGTCACATGAACTTAATTGGAAACAATTCATGAGTCATAACGGAATACCATATTAATATTAATTAATGGTATCATTAATTAAAATATTTAATGGTAATAAGCACCATTATAATCACCATTAACATTTAACAATGACAACCAAATTATAGTAATACACCTTCTTAATGTTTCCATATTTGTAAAGAGAGAATATGTGATTGGTCCAAATTAGCTATTAACTGTAGTTGTAGCATTAATTACCAATAATAACAGTACGAGATAATTAATGGCATACATTAATGATGCAAACTGCATCTTCCCATTGCGCTAGCACGATGACAATCCACAAGAGAAGAAAAAAACTCCATAATTCTCCCCATCTTCATTGTTGGTGTCAGTAACCTTAATGCAGCATCCAATGGTACAAAAAAGAGATTTATTGGTAAGACTTAATTACCAACATTAATAGCCATGTAATATAAAGTGACATGGGTAATCTTACCAATGTACCAAATATGGCAGATTACCAATAAATAATTATTATTATGAAAAGGTAATAAATGAGATTAGTCCCTAAACTTAATAACAGTAACTAATAATAACTAAAATAAAGACAAAACTATAATTAAGGGATGTCAAATACTAATCTCAATTTACCACATAATAATTAACCATGACTATTACAACACTTAGAGAGACTGAAGTTAAGGTAATAACCAAATTACCATTATATAGGCAATATACCAACTATATTGCTTTAAAATTAAAGAATTAATATTATTATTATGGCGATGAATTAAAAAAAAAAAACATAACTAACTTAAACAATAGTTATAAGTCTTAATGGCCAAAATAACAATTAAATTCTTAAATTCTTAATGTCTCAAAAATAGACCAAGACAATAATTATAGCACTTAATTGCTCAAATTAGGCATATGATTTTAATGACCCAAATGAGCTATTATCATGGATGAAAATTGGTCTAGTACTGAAATAGATCCAAACTTAATATTATTACCAACAGTGAATACCATTAACGAAATATTGAAGTTAGTAATAATTAAAACTTAATAACCATGTTATATAAACGCAAAAAGAGCTATAATTATTGTTCAAATATCAATCAATAATGTTGAAATTCATACTTTAATGACCAAAGATAGGTCACAAATTAGCTTGTTTAAAATAAGTTTTAAAGTCCCAAGTCAAATATAGGACTAAAATATGCTCAAAATTAAATGAGAAACCAAACAAGCTGTCTTAATAGACCATAATGCCCTAAATTGGCCTAACGATCAAAATTGAATGATATTTCATAATGAATTTATAAGTTAATAATATGCTAAATATCATCCTTAAAAACATGCTTTTCTAAATGCATAATTATAACAATAAATAATTATCAATATACAAAGCATGATTGGATTATGCATATGAATATATTATTAGCCTATACATTCTAAATAAATTGCAAATTACTTCAAGCAATTTAATATACACCTCAATATTAAATTAAAATTCAAACAGAAAATTTAAAACTTAACATTTGCCCTAAATTGAATGATAATTTAATAATGAATTTGGGAGGAAGGCCAAATATGATGAAGGGAAATGAAAACTGAATTGAGCCAAAAATGCCAAAGCAGGCCCAATATCCTTAATTTTTTTATATAATAGATTCGGGTCTGACCCGGCCCACATTTTAACCCATCATCATCTTCATGTTTATGCTGCCTGAAACCTAACAACAGCCATGGATGAACGATGAAGCTGAGTGAAGCAGCGGCGAACGGAGGCAACAGGACCTGGCGTTGCCAAACGGAAGAGAGGGCAGTGGCGTCGTTGCCGGGAAAGCCCAGCTTCGCCATCGCCGCCTAACCTCCACGCAACACCAACACTGCCGTCGTCCGCCCGCCTTAACCTCGACGCGAACCAGTCTGGCGAATATCTGCAGAACACGGCGTTCCTTGAGGTCGTGCCTTCGTCGTCGTCCTGCGCCGCAATGCCTCGCCTCCCCTTCGTCTTCAGCGGCCGCCGACAAACCTGATCATAGGAAAATAGCGCCCCGACAGCGTCCAAAACCATCCAAAAAAGGGGCTAAAATCCGGCGTCGCGAAGTTCAAAATAGAGGATAATTTTTGTTGCTTAATGTTGAATTGATTTTCAGTATTTCAAAACAACCACAATTAATTCTACCGTATAAAAAATCAATTACAAATAATTCATCTAAATTTCAAAATATACACAACAGTTTGCTTAATTATATCAAAACCAAATAGATATATTATGTATGCATATCTTGAAGAATTAAAGAATTGTAAATGAGAACTAGGCAGATGAACATATACAAAAACTTAACGTATATGAAAACTTAATGTTGATTTTAGGCATAACAATCAACCAGTCAGAGATTATAAAGGCTCTGATACCAAATGTTAGACAAAATAATCTAATTATACAGAATAGTCAACGAGAAACATGACATCGTAGTAGCGGAAGCGGAAGCGATGTTGATCTCCAGCCATAGTTGATGTTGATACCTCTTGAACGGTAGACCGTTAGCCATATTTGTCTCATACTTGATTCAGAACCCTAGATGGTGTATTAGTATCTACTGAGCAGTATGAGTACCATGAACTGTATGTGCTATATAATTCATATCCTGTATCCCATCAATCTAGGTTTATATAGGCACATAGTCTGATTGAATAACAACTACTAGTTATTCAGTCTAACCAAACCACTTAATAAGCCTAGTCAACTTGCACCACTTAATTAAGGCCTTAATATATATATATATATATATATATATATATATATATATATATATATATATATATATATATATATGGAAAATCTTACACCGAGATGAATTTATATGTTTTTCTTGGTCTGTGACCGGAGTGTCGCAACTTAATATCGTCTTTAGCAGTTCGCGGACAAGTTCTGACTCTCACAGAACTGGGCAATTTTCTCGGTGCCCATGATTTTATCAATGGTGACGGTGGGGCAGCATCAATGCCGGTCGCCTACGCAGCACAACGCGGCGGCCAACAACGCCTCGACAATTACCGTGGCAACGACGTAAAACCAAGGAAGCGAGGGCGGTGGCTCTCGCGGGGGTGGCGGACGGCAGTTCGGCGGCCGCGGCAATGGTCGTGGCAGAGGCGACCAAAACCAATGTCAACTTTGCAATCGTTATGGTCACACAGCCCACACATTTTACAATCGCTATGATCCACCTCCCCAGGCAAACTTGACATATTAAGGTGATGATTATGGTTCTCAGGTATGGGTCCGTAATTCTAGGGCTACCAATCATGTGACTCTAGATATTGGTGCCCTATCTACTTCAGAAGAGTACATTGGTCATATTTATCATTCTACTGAAAATTCCTCCCTCTTTATACTAATTCTAGCTCCCTAATATGCTAAAAACAACCCTAATTTCCCTAACATCCACAAAATAATTTCATAGCTTCAGATCAACAACATAAAATCTAAAAAAAATATGATTTATTGTTCAAGCTTCTAAGCACCATAGAAAAACAACAAAATAATCTATAGTTGCTTCAACATTGCTTCACGCCTTCACCATTATTTCGGCATCCATCGCAGCAGCCTACGAAGTCGCTGACAAAATCTCGGTTCACAGCAGTTTACGAATGCCACACCCTTCATCACAGTCGACCGAGTTTCCTTAGTAGAATCCATACGTCATTCCCAGTTCGGGGACGAAATTCATCGTAGTAGTTCAAGGAAGTTGCTCGCGGTTCGCCAACAAAGTCGCCAACGGAGTAAACCGAATCGTTCTTCATATTCTTTTGCTCTGAACCTATCTTTCATACATAATTAATAAAAAGGAAAGGGAGCATTATTTGAGTTGCAATCATACACAATTACATACTAAATGTTCACAATTTACATACTGAATGTTCACAATGTATAACACTAATTATTGATAAATTGACTGATTGTTACTTATAAGATAAAGTATAATATAAAGTACTTATTAAGAAAAAATATTATACTTTTGATTAAAGTGTATTATTTTAAAATTAAAATATAATATTAAGGATTGAAGAGTTACTTATCACAAAATTTGTATTAATTATGAAGGGAAATATAATAGTTATGAAAAATTTGACACATCTAATGGATGAAGATTTTACAAGAAAAAAAAATCAAAATTTAAATTAATTCAAAGTAAAATTAACTTTGTGTTTTATTTCCTCAAAATTATATTTTCTCTATCGCTTGTTTCGTGAGTTTGTCTTCTTCTTCTCGCTTATGAGAGTTGTGTCTTGTCTGCTTTGTTATTATGGATTCTGCCAGTGCGGCCAAATCATTGGCAACCCTATCTCTTGCAGATCTCGACGACGATGATGGAGGTCAGCAACTTGGTAATGTCATAGTTGGACTAGATGTGGATGAAGAGGCTTTCTATGCGGTTGGTAGATTGCTCACAAATGAGCCGGGTGAGTTTTTATACTTCAGAGATACTATGGCTATAGTGTGGCAACCGGCGATGGGGATGATTATTAAAGAGCTGCAGTCTGTTAGGAAGCAGTCTTTTGGTTGTTTTGTTTTCCAAGTTCGAGGATGGAAGGCCTCTAGAAAAAGAAAATTGAGGTAGGGAAGAAAATTGCAGATAAGAAGACAAGAATATTAATAAATCCAGGATAATCTCCCTTCATTCTTTATTACCTATTTATATACAAAGTTTTTCTAATAGATTCCTATCAATCTGCCTACTTTATTTATGCACTAAGAAAATAGAATAAATCAATTATTTGCTGACCACTTAAACAAAGCTAAGAAAGTGGATTATGAAATAGTCCAGTCCAAGCCCCAATAATTTAGGATCAAATGTAGACTCTGAATTTGACAGGTGGCTTTGTGTTTCTCTTAAGACGTGGGTAGTCTGCATTACTTGTATCGACATGGCTTGTAACTAACTCTTCTGTCTGGTTCGTAACACAGTCACACCGATATTTATTCCATTTTTATCATGAAAATGATATCACCCGTATCATAGAGGATAGCCCTTGGGCGTATGAGCAAAGCCTGTTGATTCTCCAACGTATCACCCCTGAATAAGATCCATAAACTGTTTCTCTTGATTATGCTGAATTTGGGTACAAGTTCATAATCTTCCGATTGGTTTACGGTCGAAAGCAGTCTTACAAGCCATTGGAGGTTTTATTGGTCGTGTTACAAAACTGGATGATCGTAACTTTGATGGTAACATGAAGACTTTCTTCCAGGTCTGTGTTGATATTGAGGTTTCGAAACCTTTGAAAAAAGGATTGAAACTACGAAAGGACAATGTAGATTGGGGGAAGGTTGAGTTTCCGTTATGAACGCTTGCCTACATTTTGCTTTCTCTGTGGTATGCTAGGACATGGAGATAAGTTCTGCCATAAGAGGGTGCAAGGCTGGGATATGGCAAAAGACAAGCCTTTTGGCCCAGAGTTGAGAGCTGGTACTCGAAGGAATTTGCTGTCGTCCAGACAAAAGTGGATTCCGTCGGAGACTACGATTGAACGTAAGCAATGGGTCTCGCCGGTGATGAGGGATTCTCAGGATGATAAAGGAAAGGATATTATGAATTCGGTAATTGATTCTCTTGCCATATGAGTTCACGATAGTCAATCGGAGACTTTGCATGGTAAGGCAACGACAAGCAAGGAAAAAATAATGACAGATTTGGTAATGGGATCTCAAGATTCAATTGATGATGGTGTTACCATTTTGGACCAGAAGCGTAAGCGTACTGGTAATGATGATGTCAGAAGTATTGAGCGGAATCTTCCTATGGAAATTGAAAGTGACGTTTCAAAAAACTTGATGTTGGCCGGAACTGGTGTTGCCCAGTCCCGCCCGACCCAATGAGTTCCTTACGTTGGAACTATCATGGACTTGGCGACCCACGTACAGTTCATGAAATTTTAGCCTTAGATGCTAAGGTCAAGCCGATGTTCGTGTTCTTAATGGAAACAAAAGTGCGTCGTGATCATGCTGAGCGATTGAAGTTGAAATTGAATTATGATAGGTTGTTTTATGTTGATGGAGGTGGTCTTGGAGGTGGTCTGGCACTATTTTGGCATGATAGGGGTGTTCCTAATTTAATTAGTTACTCGAAGAATCATATTGATGTCCAAGTGTGGCTGCCTGGCAGTAACCCTTAGAGGTTAACTTGTTTCTACGGGTTTCCGGAGAGGAATAGACGCCGAACATCTTGGGATTTTCTACGCTCTATTCAACATAAGTCTGATTTACCATGGTTAGTGGTGGGTGACTTTAATGACATAGCCTCCCCAAGTGAGAAACGCAACATACATCCTCACCCTCCGTCACTTATTGAGGGTTTTAATATGATGTTGGATGACTGTGGTTTGTTTGATCTTTGAATGAGGGGGATGAAATTTACCTGGGAAAGTGGTAGGGGGACTGATAATTGGGTTGAAGAGCGATTGGATAGGGCGGTGGCCGGCGCCGAATGGTTGACGTTATTTCCCCATGCAACGGTTCAAAACCATGAAGTTGTAACTTCATACCACACTGATATTTCTATAGAAGTCAGCGGTCCTTGTATGATACGGCAACGTCGTAAATTTATTTTTGAAAATGCATGGTTAATGGAAAATGGCTGTAAGGAGGTGGTGCTGCAGTCTTGGAATGAATCTGTGGGGGACTCTTTACCAAATCGGTTAACTCATTGTGGAGACTCGTTGAAAAAGTGAGGAGGTAACTTTACAAAGCGAACTGAAAAAGAAATCACAACATTGCATTTGCGAATGAATGGCCTGCGAGGTAGATATGATGATGCTGCATTATTTACTTTTCGAGAGTTGGATGAACGATTACGTATGCTCAATGATCAATTGAATGTTTTTTGGCACCAAAGAGCGAAACAACACTGGTTAGCTAGGGGCAATAGAAATACAAAGTTTTTCCACCTGTACGCGTCGACTAATAGGAGAAAAAAATCATATTGTGAAACTAAAAAATGAGACTAACCAGTGGATTGAAGGTGATAACTTGACTGGGCTGGCCATGTGGTATTTTCAAAATATTTTTACCTCTAAAGGTGTAGATATTAATTGTTGTTTGGATGGATTTGCTCCTAAGATTACTATTGCTGATAATCAGTGTCTGCTGCGGGATTTTAGTACAGATGAAGTTCGAGAAACTCTTTTTTCCATGGCACCAGATAAGTCTCCAAGCCCAGATGTTTCAGTCTGGCATTTTTTCAACACTATTGGAATGAGATAGGGCATGATGTTTCGACCTTTATCATGCATTATTGTATGGATGGAGATGTGTTCCCAATTGGGCTAAATGACGCTCTTATTACTCTGATTCCGAAGAAGGCGACACCTACTACAATGGGGGACCTACGACCTATTGCGCTTTGTAATGTAGTTTACAAAATTATTTCAAAAATGTTGGCCAACCGACTGAAAGAAGTGCTAGGGAAGGTGATTTCGGGTTCTCAAAGCGCGTTTTTAACCGGACGATTAATTACGGACAATGTTCTCATTGCATCTGAGGTTCTTCATTATTTGAACCGTAAAAGGCAAGGTATTGATGGGTGGTGTGCTCTGAAGTTAGATATGGCAAATGCTTAAGATAAGATGATTATGACTCGAATGGGTTTTGATCACCGGTGGATTAATCTTATCATGCAATGTGTTACTACAGTTCGCTATAAGGTGAATGTCAATGGAAACCTCCCGGATTTTATTGTGCCGACTTGTGGTCTGCGGTAAGGGGATCCATATTATCTCCTATTTATTCATCTTGTATGCAGAAGCTCTTTCGTTTCTAATATCTGGAGCAGTTGCTAGTGGGTCGGTATCACCTTGTATTGTGGCTAGAGGAACGCCCAGGATCTCGCATCTGTTCTTTGCAGATGACAGCTTGCTATTCTTTAAGGCAACGGTTATGGAGGCTAAGGTTGTAAAGAGTTGTCTTATTGCATATGAATGTATGTCGGGCCAATCGGTTAATTTTGCTAAGTCTTGTATTGTGTTTAGTCGCAATACGGGAGAGTCCATATAGAATGCTGTCGCAGAGGTTTTCACTGTGTCTCGTGCAAATGATATTGGGATGTATCTGGGCCTCCCAATGGGTGTTGGCAGAAATAAGGGAGAGGTTTTTTCTTATGTTGAAACTAAGTTGCACCACCAGTTGAATGGATGGCATAAGAAGGTTTTATCAAGGGCTGGTAAGGAGGTGTTGCTCAGGCCTTACCCACCTATACTATGAGCATTTATTTCCTCCCCGTCACCTTTTGCGATTGGATTGAAAAGATAATGAATAAATTTTGGTGGACTACGAATGGCAACCGGGGTGGGGGAATAAGGTGGATGTCATGGAATAGAATGTGTTGTCCTAAGTCTTATGGTGGGCTTACTTGCGAAATAAGCTTGGAGACTTCTAACTCAACCTACCTCGTTAGTGTCTCAGTTGTTTAAAGCAAGATATTACTCTCAGGGAGACTTCTTAGAGGCAACTTGGCGCCAATCCTTCTTACTGCTGGAGGTCAATTTTAGTTGGCCAAAATGTACATAAACAAGGTTGTGTTCGAAGGATTGGAAATGGGGAAGGCACATTTGTTTGTGTAAATGTCCAATTGATACATGATTAAATGTTATTAATGTTGAAATATTCAATTGGTACATGTTAGAATATTGGCTTAACTAAGCACGCTTAACCACAGAGTTCTTTGGCTATCTGGTTGTCATATCCTACTTAAAACCAATTGGTGATAGGTAGATGGACATTAACCATTTAACCACATCCCTCCATGGTAAGCCACAGCGCCACGTCTCGAATCGAGTAGGAGCTGAACTCGGCCAACCCTGCCGACGCCCAACAATCCCCCTCCCAGCACCTGCATCAACTTTTGATCACCAAGCCCAGCTATGCAGCATGTCTGACTCGGTCCGCCTGACCTACGCTCACATCTCACCTGGGACTGGACTCGGCTTTCGCCTCGCCATCGATTCGAACCCGTGACCCCGGCTCTGATACCAATTGATGGATCTCAGCGCTGCACTATGCTTACTTCCCAGGGGGTCACCCATCCCGTGACTACCCATCCCGTGACTGCCGGAAGTCAAGCACGCTTAACCACAGAGCTCTTTGGCTATCTGGTTGTCATATCCTACTTAAAACCAATTGGTGATAGGTAGGTGGACATTAACCATTTAACCACATCCCTCCATGGTAAGCTACAGCGCCACGTCTCGAATCGAGCAGGGGCTGAACTCGGCCAACCTTGCCGACGCCCAACATTTTTTGTAACACCCCGAAAATTCCTACTACTCTTTTGAATATCATAAGGGGTTATTTTTCTTATTAAATAATTATTTAAATGATTATAAGTATAATTATTTCCTATGGGCTTGGATTATATACTCTTGTATATACATAGTTATTGATATAATTATTAATAATAGGCGATGGCCCAACATTTCTATAGTTATATATATTTCCTACATAAATAATACTATTGAGCCCACCTTGAATTATATTTTCTTAGGATACATACTAAGCCCATAACCATGAGTATATATATATACATATATCTTATAGACTATGATTTGTCTTGAGCCATACTATACTATTTATGTTATAAAACCATGGACCCAAAGAACTATTCTAAATCAAATTATATATGTATTTTAAGTCTTGACCCAACTAGCCTAAATCCCAATTATGTAAGCCCTTGCCATTGTTAGCCTAATCCAATTAAATACCCTAGTATGATGCAATAGAAGTTTCCAAAAATGGGAAGGAAAATGTGATCGATCAGCAGCTTGTTTCCCATTTTCATTCCATCGCTGCCTTTCGTCACCATCAAAGCCTGAACGGAAATGGTGCAAACAATGATGACCTCCGGCCAAGCAACTCCCTTTTTCTCCATCACCTCTAGACCTAATCCCTCTCGCGTCTCTGTCTCTCGTCTCTCCCTCAAACGAAGGTGGTGATCGTCCACGTAAAAGTGCAACCGAGGCTGCGTTCTCCCTTCACTATTCGGCGGTAGCCGGTGACGAACTCCACGGATTCACGTTGAGCAGCAGAAAGCAACGGACGGCATTGGAGTGGTTCCGGCGGTACAAGGTGACGGCAGCGGTGAAGCTCGTCGACGGCATTTTCCCTCTCCCCTGTCTCCTTCCCCGACGACGAACAAGGGCACGTCAACGGCGACGATGGAACCCTATCTTCCTCTTCCTTACTTGGTCGACAGCAACGAGCCAGGCAGAAACGGCGGTGGAGTCCTCAGCAGCCTTTCTCTCGTCTCGGTTCTTCTCGGCAGTGGCGGAGCAGAGCACCGGCGGCCCTTCGTCTCCCTCCCCGAGCGTCGGCCATACTCCTCTCGACGGTAGCGAGTGCGTGGGTGGAGCTGCATGGTAGCGGCATGTTCGACGACGATCGGCGACCTCTCTCTTGTCCGGCGAAGGAAGCTACGGCAAAGGCGTTGGGTTGCGGCTTTGACGAAGGATGGTCCCCTCCCTCTGTTTCGACGGCGAAGGATGGCGGAGGTTCCCATTCCGATAGAATGCAACGGAGCTCGGCGGCGGCTTGGTCCAGCCCGTTCTTGATGGCCGGCAAATCACACAAGACCATAGCCCTGTGGTCGCGGATCTAGCCATATGAACCGAAGCGGTGTAGTGGCTTGGTGTTCGTGTGTGGAGCGGAAGGGCTGGGGTTCGAGACCCTGCTAGGACTAGCGCTGATCTTTTAAGGTAAAATACCTCTTTTAAGCTTTAAATAATAAGCCTTTAGTACCTAGTGCCTTTTTAAGCTTAATACTATGGTTTAGGCACTGAATCTTGTTATGAAAAATAGTGTACCTGTGACACTTATTATGCTTAGGAATAAGTATGGATTATAGGTTATAATGGACCGATTAGGAATATCAATAGCGTTATTAATAGTCATAGTAACGGTATTAGATTATATTGATTCTTCAGGTTCGTGATTATGAACCGAGCTTTGAGTTTGACGTTGCTTGGATTAAAATGCTTTTGGAATTAATTACGCTTCAAAGGTAACCATCCATGTCCATCAAAACTATTTTATTCACCTATTCTATATATATTGATCTTGGTGTTGGAAATCCTGAAAATTATTGTTGTATAGCCTATTTCTTGGATGTTTCTTGTTGGATTTCATCTTGATCTTTGTCTTGTGTTGTATGATCAATGATGTTATGGATTTCCTTATTCTTGGACTCTAAATGGGATGAAATGTGAGTGTATTTGGTTGAGTTTTGTATTCTGGAAATGGTATTTGTTCATGTCTGTTCTTGATTCTGGAATCTGGGATTTGGGGTTGGCCTTGCGGAAGACCCAAACGGTATAATGTAACCCGCGAGGGCGATCCGCAAGGTGGCAACGGAAGTGCTGGGCGGAGGGAGAGGCCCGTTGAGGGGGACCGTCTCCTCCTTGCGGAGGAGGTCGGCGGAGGACTGTGTTCCGTGAGCGTGTTCCGTTAGTTCACTGGAAAATGATTTCCAGAGAGCGACTTTCTGCTATTGTTGTCTGTTGTTGGTCTTTTGTTTCAGATCATTGTTGAATTGTTTTGTTGGGTATTTTACCATGTTTTTGGAGTAATTATTCGTGTCATTCATTGGGTATTTGATGCCTTAGTTTGGAGTATTGATTCGTGTCTTTGGTTTCCACTTTTGGTGTTCTTGATCTATTGACCCCTTTGATTCATAATCTGGGAGCTGGTTGGTGTTCATATTTGAGATGAACCCACGTCTTGGTTGGTTGAGTTGATGTTGGAGTATGGTTGTGGTGGTGGACCATTGTGTTACTATTGATTGTGGACTATTGAGTTACTATTGATTGTGGACTATTGAGTTACTATTGGTTGTGGACTATTGAGTTACTATTGGTTGTGTTACTATTGGGTTCGCTACCCCTGTGATTGGGTTGATTACCCCTGTGGTTACTATTGGTTGTGTTACTATTGGACTTCGGTCCCTGTGAGTGGGACTCATCACCCCGTCTGACTCGTGACTATTAACTTCTGACTTGTGGTGTGACTTGGTTTGATGGTTGGCTCGGTTTTGGTTGGGAGGTTGGTGTTGGGATGTCTTTCTTGGTTGGTTCTTATGAGTTCTTTGGATTGTTCGGTTGATACCTTGTCATTCTCTTTGAGTTTGGATGTTCCCTTTTGGATTGTGTTCAGTTGGTATCTCATTTATGGTTCGCTATTGCCTTGTGCTTTCGTTATTGGATATTGGCTTTGATTGATTGAGTCTTGGTTCACGATTTGTTCAGCTTATTGTTGTTGAGTATCGTTTTGAACTATTGAACAGTTCGTTGGTGTTTATATTCTATATGGGTGTGTAAACCTATTTACAAGCTTATGTATATCTATATTTCCTTGCGGGTGAGAATGGTGGTTGCTTAGCATTCTTTTGCTAATGGTTCTTTGCGTGTTTTCCAGGTATGGAGTAGTTACTCGCGAGCGCGCTAGAGCTTTCCTTTCGAGGATGTTTAGCCTTAGCTGGTTCTGTCTAGACTTGGTTTTGTTGGCCTGTGAGCCGTGAGACATTATGATACTCTGTTTAGTATTTTGAGTATTTCTTTTGGATATTATGGATTATGTTGAGGATTCATTTTGGGATTTTATGATATGACAGTTTAGTTTATTCTTGTGTTTAGCCTGTGCATCTAGGCTGTGATATACCTAGATGTGGCATGACGCCCTTAGGTTTTAAATTCGCTTCCGCTATGTTTGGTTGTTGGTTGAGATTGGCAGCTTTTATGTTAAGTTTTAGCCTTCTCAGCCTGTGTGAGGTTGGGGTGTCACATTTTTAGTCTTTTCTAAACTGCTTGGACCTACTCCTGGAGCTACCTTAGAACCTGGTTCAACATGACATCAGAAATGGTCTTTGTTTGTACGATTATTATGGTGATGTTTTAAATGTATGGTGATGAGTGTTTGTTGGGATCTAACATCTGGAACATTACAGCCAAGAGTTGGTTTTGGTTTTTAAGTATAAAAGGAAGGCTTTGTCACTCATTTTGATACACGGCTTACGAGAGAAATCAAGAGTGGACAAATCACTTCAAATTATCTATATTACTTCATTTATCATTTTGTCAGTTTGCGAAGGATTATTTAATGGCTTTCTCTATCGTTATTCATTGTTAAAGCTGGAGGTTGCGGGTCTCTATTCAGATTAATTATGCAGCTTATGAAGACTTGGTGATTGGCTTGCACGAATTCATCCACGATTGTAGTTTTGAAGAAATAATTTTGTACTCAACATAGTCCATTGTTGAATGGTGTTGGTATCTTTATTTCTTGTAACTCTTTGGTTTTCTTAGTGGATTGGGTTTTCGTGAGTGGCCTCGTAGATGTAGGAGTATTACTCCGAACTGCGTTAACAATCCTGGTTGTCGTAGTTACATGTTTATTTATTCTTTTGCTTAAGTTTTAATTTGATTAAAATTAAGTAAACATCTTTAAGTTTGTGAATTCAAGACTCACGATCTTTTTCAATTGGTATCAGAGCCCGGGGACTTAAATTACTTGTCTAATCGATCTGGCTTCAAAATCGTGTTTCTTGAACTCAACAGTTCACCTTGCTTTTGTGTTTATTTTATTTTTTTTTAGCTTGTACGGTCTCATTGGGTGGTCAGTGTTTCAGAATGAATAGTCCTCCTCCAACATTAATGGGTGACAATTATGCTTACTGGAAAGCCCACACCAGAATGCATCTTAGAGCTCAACGCGTATGGCGATCTGTGTTATCAGAATGGGATCACCCTACCAAGGATGGTGAAAAAGAAGGAGATCCAAAAGTGATAAAACCAGAAGTTGAATAGACTCCCATAGAAGCGACTACAGCAAGCTATAACGCTAAAGCACTTAATATTATTTTTTCTTTAATTCATGAAAGCCAATTTAATTTGATAACAGGTTGTGACACTGCAAAAGAAGCTTGGGAGATTTTAGAAACAACTTATAAAGGTACCACTTCAGTCAAGCAATCCAAGCTCCAGCTTGTTCAGAGTGACTTTGAAGACTTGCGAATGAATGAGGATGAAAACATTGTAAGCTTCAATGAGAGAGTTCAAGAGATAGCTAATCGTGCAGTCACTCTGGGGGAACCATTTTCTCAACAGAAGTTGATCAAAAAAGTTCTACGTTCCCTCCCGCCTTGGTTCAGAATGAAGGCAACTGCAATACAAGAACACTCCGGGTGGGAAAACCAAAGTTTGGCACAGCTAATGGGTAATCTCAAAACCTATGAAATGAAAATTTTGACTGACCATTCTAGAAAGCAAAAGAATGTTGCCTTTACAGCTGACGAACAGGACACTGCATCGGATCCAGACAAAATCGAGGATGATGATCTAGTAGAATTGTTAACCAAACATTTTAATAAAATATTGAAATAGGTCAAACAAAAGAACAGCTTCCACGGTAACAAACCCAAAAACTACAAAGGATCAAATACATCAAAAACTAATTCAAAGTTGAATGGATCAAATTACAAATCGTCTGCATCTCGTACAACCCAACCTAGAGAAAAGACAAGTGGCAAAGGCATCCGGTGCTACGAGTGTGAAGGTTATGGTCACGTTCAGGCTGAATGTGCCACCTACTTAAGAAGAAAAAAATCAATGGCAGCATTAACATGGAGTGACGATGAAGCTGACCTAGAAGTTGAAGCTGATACATAAGAGATTTCTGGTAACTTCGTTGCGTTCACGGCCAGGATTGCAGCTGATCGTGAGCCTTGAAATCACAAACTTAAAGATGTCTACTTAATTTTAATCAAACTAAAACTTAAGCAAAAGAATAAATAAACCTGAAACTACGACAACTAGGATTGTTAACGCAGTTCGGAGCAATACTCCTACATCTGCAGGGCCACTCACGAAAACTCAATCCACTAATGAAAACAAAGAGTTACAAGAAATAATGATACCAACACCATTCAACGATGGACTACGTTCAGTACAAAATTATTTCTTCAAAACTACGCTTGTGGATGAATTCGTGCAAGCCGATCACCAAGTCTTCATAAACTTAATGAACAATCTGACTAGTATTCGCAACCTTCAATCTTCAATGTTGTAGAACAAATGAGATAGCCATAATATAATTCCTTTGTAAACTGAGATGTAATAAAATAATATAGCAAATAGATTTGATTTGATCACACTAGTATTTCTCTCGTAAGGCGTGAGTGTCCAAAGTGTAATAATGCCTTCCTTTTATACACTTAAACAAAACCAACTCTTGGCTGTAATATTCCAGATGTTAGATCCCAACAAACACTCATCACCATACATTTAAAATATCACCATAATAGTCGTATAAACAAAGACCATTTATGATTTCATGCTGAACCAGGTTCTGAGGTAGCTCCTAGAATAGGTCCAGGAAATTTAGAAAAGACTAAAAACACTAGAACTTAGCCTAATATGTGACAAATAATTAAGCCAATATTCTAACATGTACCAATTGAACATTTGAACATTAATAACATTTAATCATGTATCAATTGGACATTTACAAACTCCCCCTTTGGCAATTATTTGACAACACCTAAAAACAAGTATACTGATAGGTTCAAAATAAAAACTCAAAGAGATCACTTTTTACTAAACAATTTTCCTTTAGTATACTTGAAATTATCAACTATATTACAACTAGAATAAACTGCCAGGACTTTCCATAAGTATATTGCGAGAGCTCCAATCAGAGAAATAAGCAATATCTACATATACCAAAAATATCAAATGAAAGATCTGAAAATACCAGAAAAAACCATAATGCTCCCCCTCAGATTATTCCTCCCCCTTTTTGTCAAATAAATTGACAAAGGTGATCATTAGTGTCATGAGGCCGACGGAGTGCCCAAAAGATCTTGATCAATATCCATTTCTCATCCATGAACGTCCATGTCCAAATGATAACCCAAATAAAATGAAGATCTAAATATGCAACGAAGTTACCAGAAATCTCTTCTGTATCAGCTTCAACTTCTAGGTCAGCTTCATCGTCACTCCATGTTAATGTTGCCATTGATTTTTTTCTTCTTAAGTAGGTGGCACATTCAGCTTGAACGTGACCATAACCTTCACACTCGTAGCACCGGATGCCTTTGCCACCTGTCTTTTCTCTAGGTTGGGTTGTACGAGATGCAGACGGTTTGTAATTTGATCCATTCAACTTTGAATTAGTTTTTGATGTATTTGATCCTTTGTAGTTTTGGGGTTTGTTGCCGCGGAAGTTGTTCTTTTGTTTGACCTGTTTCAAGATTTTATTAAATCATTTGGTTAACAATTCTACTGGATCATCCTCGATTTTGTTTGGATCCGATGTAGTGTCCTGTTCGTTAGCTGTAAAGGCAACATTCTTTTGCTTTCTAGATTGGTCAGTCAAAATTTCCATTTCATAGGTTTTGAGATTACCTAATGTGCCAAACTTTGGTTTCCCACCCGGAGTGTTCTTGTATTGCATTTACCTTCATTCTGAACCGAGGCGGGAGGGAACGTAGAACTTTTTTGATAAACTTCTGTTGAGAATATGGTTCGCCCAGAGTGACTGCACGATTAGCTATCTCTTGAACTCTCTCATTGAAGCTTACAATGTTTTCATCCTCATTCATTCGCAAGTCTTCAAAGTCACTCTAAACAAGCTGGAGCTTGGATTGCTTGACTGAAGTGGTACCTTCATAAGTTGTTTCTAAAATCTCCCAAGCTTCTTTTTCGATGTCACAACCTGTTATCAAATTAAATTGGCTTCCATGAATTAAAGAAAAAATAATATCAAGTGCTTTAGCATTATAGGTTACTGTAGTCGCTTCCGTGGGAGCCCATTCAACTTCTGGTTTTATCACTTTTGGATCTCCTTCTTTTTCACCATCCTTGGTAGGGTGATCCCATCCTGATAACACAGATCGCCATACGTCTTGAGCTCTAAGATGCATTCTGGTGCGGGATTTCCAGTAAGCATAATTGTCACCCATTAATGTCGGAGGAGGACTATTAATTCTGAAACACTTAGCATCCAATGAGACCGTACAAGCTAAAAAAAATAAAATAAACACAAAAGCAAGGTAAACTCTTGAGTTCAAGAAACACAATTTTGAAGCCAGATCGGTTAGACTAGTAATTTAAGTCCCCGGGCTCTGATACCAATTGAAAAAGATCGTGAGTCTTGAATTCACAAACTTAAAGATGTCTACTTAATTTTAATCAAATTAAAACTTAAGCAAAACAATAAATAAACCTGAAACTATGACAACCAGGATTGTTAACGCAGTTCGGAGCAATACTCATACATATGCGGGGCCACTCACGAAAACCCAATCCACTAAGAAAACCAAAGAGTTAGAAGAAATAAAGATACCAACACCATTCCACAATGGACTACGTTGAGTACAAAATTATTTCTTCAAAACTATAGTCGTGGATGAATTCGTGCAAGCCAATCTAGAGAAAAGACATGTGGCAAAGGCATTCGGTGCTATGAGTGTGAAGGTTATGGTCACGTTCAGGCTGAATGTGCCACCTACTTAAGAAGAAAAAAAATCAATGGCAGCATTAACATGGAGTGACGATGAAGCTGACCTAGAAGTTGAAGCTGATACAGAAGAGATTTCTGGTAACTTCGTTGCGTTCACGGCCAGGATTGCAGCTGATCCAAAAGTTGAAGATGAAGATGTAGCTGATTCGGAAGGCTGTGATTACAACTCGGTAGAAGAGCTTGAAACTCTGAGTTTTTCTTATGAAATAGAGTATAAGAAGTTGTATCCCAAATGGGAATGTTTACTTAAAGCTAATCGTTCTCTGTGTAGTCTGGTAAGGATATTAGAAAAAGCCAGCAAAGTGTAGAAAAGTCAAATATTTGAAAGAGATCTGCTACTCAAAGCTGTTTCTGAACAAGAAGACAAGCTAAAACAGGAAGTGGTCATGCTAACGCAGGAACTGACTACGCCCAAGAAACAGATCCAGATGATGGATACCACATCAACACTTGATGAAATTATGGACACAGGCCAACAATCAACCACTAAGTTTGGTCTTGGTTTCACCGGGGACAAACACAACGGTCAAACTATTTTTGTCAAAGCAAGTGGACCAGGTCCAGAGGATGTTCCAGAAACAAGTACAGCAAGGCAAATGAGTTCAGCAAGGCACCGCCACAACACTGTAATGAAATATAAACATACACATAAACCTTATAACCTTGTTTGTCATTACTGCAGGATTCGAGGACACACCAGACCAGAGGGTTATTACTTTTACATGGATCAAAGGGCCGAGAAATACACTCACAAGCGCATTGCACCATTTGTAAAACAAGTTTGGATCAAGAAAACAGATTTTATATCTCAGTTTATGCCACATGCAGCGCAAGGGAAAAATGATTCTTGGGAACTAGTGGAAGATAAAGAGGTTGGATTGGAGAATCTACATTGAAAGATCATCGTCAAAATAAAACCAAGTATTTCATAATTCAATAAGTATTTTTTGCCTAATAAGAGTTTACTCTCTTTTCCAGATCAAGAACTTTGTTCAGATGTGGAATCTCTAAGCTTTTTTTTCGGACTAAGTGCATTATTAAAGCTGAAAGGAAAACCCCTTCGGGATTTTTTTGGTATCTTCTAATAATTCTTATTTTTTAGTTGGTATTGCCTTAATACCTGAGTCTTGGTTTCCCATTGTTTTTACTATCTATTTACATGTTATTTACGCTTTCTTTATGCCTTCTTTAAATGCGCATAAGTTTAATTTTTTATGTGCGTATCTCTGTTTTATTCTCTGGACCTCTACCTGCTTTATCTGTTTCTGAATGTGTTGTGCTTGATTTGCTTGTATCGGTGCCAGAGTTAATCTATGTGTTTTTTTGAATCGTTATCCAATCTGATTTTGTTATTCTTGTTATGTCATTTGTGTCTTTGTGTTATTTGTTCGACCTGGTCATGACCGTTTTTGACTTTGTGTGTGTGCTTTCTATGCTATCTGTTATGAATCTGTGCCTAAATTTGCTTTATCCGAATTTGCTTAATGGTTTATGTGCTAAGCTTCTTACATTGTTTGACCCAAAATGTCTTTTGCTATATTTGTGTCTATAAGTGCTACTGCGTTATTTGTTGTTTTGTCTAGTTTTGGATTTCTCGTTTCTATTTTACTTTTGCAGGTTCCTGTTACAGCTTCAAGAAAACTTGCTCTAAAGATTTGTCTTATTATGATGATGAGATTGTCACAAAGTACAAATTAAGTGGGAGCATGTTTATTTGGATTATCTTATTCGGACTATCATCTGGAGTATTATTTGGATTATTATATATTTAGATCTTCATTTTATTTGGGTTATCATTTGGACATGGACGTTCATGGATGAGAAATGGATATTGATCAAGATGATGGATAATGGATTATTTGGTGAATTGGTTGTGGATATTAATCTTTAATCATAATGATTGATCAGCTGCCCCTGATACAGATCTTTTGGGCACTCCGTCGGCCTCATGACACTGATGATCACCTTTGTCAATTTATTTGACAAAAAGGGGAGTAATAATCTGAGGGGGAGCATTATGGTATTTTCTAGTATTTTCTGAACTTCTGATATTTTCGGATCTGTCATTTGATATTTTTGGTATATGTTGACTACTGCTTATTTCTCTGATTGGAGCTCTCGTAGTATACTTGTTTTTAGGTGTTGTTAAATAATTGCCAAAGGGGGAGTTTGTAAATGTCCAATTGATACATGATTAAATGTTATTAATGTTCAAATGTTCAATTGGTACATGTTAGAATATTGGCTTAATTATTTGTCACATATTAGGCTAAGTTCTAGTGTTTTTAGTCTTTTCTAAACTGCCTGGACCTACTCCTAGAGCTACCCCAGAACCTGGTTCAGCATGACATCAGAAATGGTCTTTGTTTGTACGATTATTATAGTGATGTTTTAAATGTATGGTGATGAGTGTTTGTTGGTATCTAACATCTGGAACATTACAGCCAAGAGTTGGTTATGGTTTTTAAGTATAAAAGGAAGGCTTAGTCACTCATTTTGATACACGGCTTACGAGAGAAATCAATAGTGGACAAATCACTTCAAATTATCTATATTACTTCATTTCTCATTTTGTCAGTTTGCGAAGGATTATTTAATGGCTTTCTCTATCGTTATTCATTGTTAAAGCTGGAGGTTGCGGGTCTCTGTTCAGATTAATTATGCAGCTTATGAAGACTTGGTGATTGGCTTGCACGAATTCATCCACGACTGTAGTTTTAAAGAAATAATTTTGTACTCAACATAGTCCATTGTTGAATGGTGTGATACGGAGCCTTCACCACACACAACAAATAATAACTTGCCACCTCGTCGGTCAAACCGCAATCGCAGACACAAGCAAGATGATTCATTTGTTTATGGGTAAATGAAGGATATCAATCGTTTGGCAGATTCCAGAGCAAAGGTCCTAATTAATTATCTACAGTTATGCATGCATGGAAGAGGTGAATGGTCTTTGGCAGATTATCTTGAGCAAGCAATCGTCTAACTACTTGCATTAATTAGTTGCAATTATTACTTTAAAATATGCACTTTAATTTTTGTTCTCTTCTTTTCCAGTAGCTACATCAGTACCTTTAAATACAGTGTACAAGGCAAAAGCAAAACAATGAGAATTATCACTGGCTTCTTTTCCTTTCATTATCTTGGTTAAATCTTGGAGTTACGTACACTCGAAGTACGAAAGTGAAGTCTGTTCTTGCTCAAAGTAGAACTTTTAGATACCATGGTGTTGGTATCTTTATTTCTTGTAACTCTTTGGTTTTCTTAGTGGATTGGGTTCTCGTGAGTGGCCCCGCAGATGTAGGAGTATTGCTCCGAACTGCGTTAACAATCCTGGTTGTCGTAGTTTCAGGTTTATTTATTTTTTTGCTTAAGTTTTAATTTGATTAAAATTAAGTAGACATCTTTAAGTTTGTGAATTCAAGACTCACGATCTTTTTTAGTTTGGAAACAGCCGTGGTTGCCGAATACTGATGATTCTTTTATTCGAACTCCGAGTCAAGCCAACAGGGAGAATATGAAAGTTAGCTCTTTGATTGATCCCCACACAAATGACTAGAACACTTTACTTATAAATGACATCTTTGAACCAAGAGATATGGATGTTATCCTAAAAATTCCAGTGGCTACCCAGTTTGAAGATGTATGGTGTTGGAAAGGAGATGTTCAGGGGATTTATTCAGTCAGGCATGGTTATCGGTTGCTTTCTGAATCGTATAATATTGACTCTGGAACTGCTGACATCTGGCATAATGTTTGGAAACTTAAAATTTCACCAATTGTTCAGAACTTTTTGTGGTGTTGTTTGCATGGTGTCATGCCCACAATGGCTATGTTGGCTGCTAGAGGAATGGAGGTTGATGTTTTATGTCCGCTTTGTAGACAACATCCTGAATCGCTCATGCATATTCTCTGTCATTGCTCCCATGTTACCCCCTTATGGCAGGAGCTTGTTGGTTGTTCCCTCCCTAATACAATTATTGACTTCATTGCATGGTTATCTGGGAATGAAGTGCATGCTAATGTTATTATAAGGCTGAAGTCTGTTGCGCTTTGTTGGTGTATTTGGCATGAGAGGAACGTTGTGGTGTGGTCTCAAATATCGTGGCAGCCATGTAAGGTTCGAATGGAGGCCAGGTGATAAGGCTTGTGAATGAATGACAGCAAGTTGGTATTGATATCGTATCTATAGGGGCAGATTGGGTTCCGATGTTCACTCTTTGAATGTTCCAGCTGATATGGTGCAGATCTTTGTTGATGCTGCTGTTTTCCCGAATATAAGTCAATCTACCTTTGGAGTTATTGCTAAAGATGCGGGTGTGGTGTACATAGCAGCAAAGAATGGTTTCTCCCAGTTTATGAATGATGCTCATCTCGCAGAAGCAGTCGCCATCATGGATCCCCTTTCGTGGGCTAAGGATATGGGGTATGTGAAAATGATGATTTTTAGGGATTGTCAGGTGGTTTGCAATTTGTTTAAACGCTCAGTGCTTGATCATTCATTTGTAGGTTGTGCTATTAAAGAGTGCTGGGATTTACAACAACACTTTGAAGAGTGTCTATTCAGTTTATAGCTAGATCAGTGAACAAAGCTGCTCATGCATCAGTAAGAGCTGCTCGTTCTCAAACTGATTCGCGTATTTGGTTTTATTCTATTCCGCCTTGTATTGAACGTTCGATTTAATGAAGTTTTATTGTTATTTTTCAAAAAAAAAACTTTGTGTTTTATATTGGGAAGTTGGGATTGCCAACTGCAAACCACACACAGTACTCTTATAAATTATAATACTTATGACGAAAAAGTTTAACACTTACGAAAAATTTGACCAATGAATGAAGATCCGTAGTATTGCACTAAAGATTTTATACTTATAAAAACTTTGACAAAAGATTTTACAAGAAAAAAAAAGTCAAAATTGAAATTAATTCGAAGTAAAATTAACTTTTTGTTTTATATATGAAACCAAAATTAATACTTTACTCTAAAATACTACTCCCAATTTTTACTCCTACTTGTGTTCAAATTTTATTGGTGGAAAAGAAACGGATAAAAATCTTGAACCCTTATATTAAGGGGGTCAAAGCATGAACAGATACTACAATGTAATAGGGTCAGCTGTATTCAAAAAAAAAAAAAAAAAAAAAAAAAAAAAAAAAAAGGGGGTCAAAGCATATCACAGTATAAAATAAGAGCACAGAAGTACGAGGGCCAATAATATCACAAAACTTTTTTTTTTTTGAAAGGAAATAATATCACAAAACTTTTCACTACTTTTTCCACTTTTGTTTTTCTCTCTCTTCTCTACTCTTCCAACTTCCAAGCACCATGGCGATGTTGTCATCTGCCTCTCCAACTCACTTCTCATCTTTCTCTCCTTCCAAATCGAACCTTTCTTCCAAGCCTTTTCACTCCCTCACTCCGCGGAAGCTTAACTTCATGGTCCACACCAGGGCTGCCGGCCAAGAAAAGGGGAGTGGACCTCCTGTTGCGGTTGACGACTCTAATGACAAGCCTTTCAGTTCCAATGGGTCGCCTGCATCAGTGGCGGCAGGAGCTCCGGCGCCGGATGTTGTGAGCGAGTTCCGAGATCCTCGATGGGTTGGAGGGAGTTGGGAGTTGAGTCAGTTTCAGACGGATGGGAAGACAAATTGGGATGGTGTGATTGATGCTGGTGTGCATATATTATATTATCCTTCAGCTCGATCTCTGATTTTATGTCAATGTTTTTGTAGTACATACTTAATTGAGGTTTGTTTACTAACGCTAATTATATTGAATTGGTTGCAGAAGTTAAGAGGAGGAAATGGTTAGAAGATAACCCAGAGACAACTAGCAACCAAGATCCTGTGGTTTTTGACACTTCCATTATTCCTTGGTGGGCATGGATGAAGAGGTTCCACCTTCCTGAAGCTGAAATCCTTAATGGTTAGTTTAAAATGTTAGCGTTGGACTTAACCTTTTAAGTCCTAGACTTAGACTTTTACCTGCCCCACCTAACAACCTTTATTGGGTGTTACATTGGCCTCAGCCCAACATTATTCAATTACTGAATATTAGATTTGACCTTTATCAACTTTCGCCCAACAATATTGTTGAGATTCCAACCGTCCTCCGCCTAACAATATACCTGGCTCTGATATTATTTGTTAGATCAAGAGCATACCACTACACTAAACGCAATAGCAGGTAGCGAATGTGTAACTTTATTTCTTTGTAGATCCCATCACATTTTCAAAACGTTGGTGTTGAATTTAGCCTTTTAAATCCTTTATCGGCCTCCGTTCAACAATCACCAATCAATGAGTGCTAAACTTGACATTTATCCACAAAGATGTCAATACGGGCTGGCCAGTCAAAGCCCGGCAAGCCGCAAGCAAAAAAGCCCGCTCCTTGACGGGCCTGAGTTTTACTGGCCCAAACTGCCCCGCCCTTGGCCCGCGGGCTAGACGGGCCCCGCCACACCACCACCTCCCCCTTTTTTTCCTCCTTAAGTTGTTTTTTTTTTTTTTTTGAGTTCTACTGACTCGGTTACAATGTAGTATCTGTTCATAGCTACTTTCTCAACCTATTGAAGCACAAAGAGTCAACAGATGCCTCCATTGAGGCTCGAACCCACTCCCTTCCACATGAGAGTGTACACCAAGCATAACTTGTTACATAACTAACATAAGACATAACTCATCAAACATTAGACATTAATTACATAATATATAACAATAATTATAAAGTTCATAGTCTAAAATTACCGGCCTCTACCAAACAAAAATCAACATTAAAACCTTGAATCCAATCAATAATTAGCTACTATACCCTAATAACTCACACTATATATTATAAACCTATTTCTTTCTTAACAATAATTTGTTAATGATTAAGAATGTATTATTCATGTGGTGTGCTGAAATTGCAGGGCGAGCTGCAATGGTAGGATTCTTTATGGCTTACCTGGTTGACAGCTTGACCGGATTAGGCCTAGTCGATCAAATGGGCAATTTCTTCTGCAAAACCCTGTTGTTTGTAGCAGTGGGTGGAATTCTTTTGGTCCGAAAGAATGAGGACATAGAAGCACTGAAGAAGTTTGTAGAGGAGACAACATTCTACGACAAGCAGTGGCAGGCAAGTTGGAAAGAAGAGACTTCCACCGACTCTAATTGATTAATTATTATTTAAGCTTTAATCTGTTGTAAGCTTAGCTTTCAGAAATTTTATATGTTTAATTAGTCTCTGCGACTGAAACTAAGTTTTTATGTTCAATTCTTGGCATTGTCATAGTTCTTAAGATCGATGCATTACATCCTATGTTCATCATCATCTTCCATTGTATGATGTCTGTTGTGTTGGAAAATACGTACTATCAAAATTCTCATTTCAAATTGTCATTTTGTGGTACAAATATGTGCATGTGAGGTCAAGTCGGTTTACTTCTGATTTGAGTCGAGTCAAATGAATTTGGATTCTCTTAAGTGAGACAGAGAAATTGATATACTGTGAGACGGAGAAATTGATATATTGTATATTCAAAATTACTAATTGATGAATGTCAAATTGATTCTCAAAATATATTTATGAATTTGAGAAAAATGAAATGGGAAGGGTTTAAGTAACATTTGTCCACATTTAAAAGCTAAGTATATATTTAGACACTAGAAATGTGTTGTTAGAACTTAGAAGCTTCCTTGTGTCGCACCATTTTGCCTTCACTCATAAGTTGCATTATCATATCCTATTATCAAAGATGCATACTTTTTCCTCTTGTATTATTAGAAAAGTGTCATTTTCCCTTGGTTTCGTCAGTTTAAAGAAGTGGACAATTGGTTAATTGCACTAGTAGTTGAAGGATGTCCAAGATAGTGGTTTACTGCCATCTTTAAGAAACTTAGGTGACTGGTTGTCTCGTTATTCTGCATTTCTGCTCTGCCATCATAGAAAAGGATGGTTACCAGAAAAAAAAATACATTAGACAAAAATTTAGGGGTAAATGAAATATTTAATTAAAAAAATAAAAGATCATAAGGAGATAAACCAGCCTAGGTTGTCCATAGCTGACGGGCTCAAACCAAGAAAACCGGGATTCAAACTCTTGACCTTGTGATTACAAATCTTATATATTATTAACCAATTTAGCTGGGGTTACCCCTAATAAGGTCATATGTTTGATCTTTGCTAACCCCCATTGTGTAATTCTTGTACATGATTCTCACCACACAAAATGTTGTTTAGTTCGCGAGCTATTACACAAAAATAGAATTTACCAAATTCCAATCCATACGATCCATTCATATACCAAACTGTGTGGCAACACAAGGACATAAGGTATAAAGTTTCCCCCACCCCTTCTCCCACGTCCCAACTAGCTTTAATGCCAATGAAGCAATTTTGGCAAAGCCAGCTACCAGTAAGAACCATGTTGGCTATGATATAGATCCCTATGGATTACTAGTCTGGTTCAGTTTTGGCGCATTCAATGGACGAAAAAGTCTATGCTTAAATTGGCTAATTATTAAGCCAATCAATTTCAAATTCCATCTAATTTAATTAGAAAAAAAATCATTTTTTCCTGGAGAAATAAAAAATAAAGAAAACGGGCGATTGTAACGATAGTTTAAAAAAAATCAAAAATTGGATACAGAGAATGAAAAATTAGATCAATAAAAATTATACAGTGTTAATTTCACTTTTGATCCTATGACTATTGGGATGTTGTTAATTTTAGTCCACAAATTTTAAAACGATCAATTACTTGATACCCGGCACCACCCTTCTTTTTCTTTGCTTCATAGACCATGAGAAAACCCGAGGGTAGAAAAGCTTCTGCCATGGAGTCTGCATTATCAGCTTCTAAACTGAACTGTACCACTCTTTGTTGGATATTTATATAGTAATGGAGAATTAATGTTTCAGATGTCTACCATGGTAAATAATATTTGGAGTTGAGGAGTAATAAATATTACTTGATTTGGTAGAAATATGTTTTGGGTAGTTCGAGAGGTATCGAGAGGTACTTCGAGAGGTCAGTGAGAGGTAAGTTCGCTGCATATCGATGTCTCGTGAGATATTGAGTGGTGGATCGATGTCTCGAAGGTTCCTATGTCTCAAAGTGACATAAAAGGCATTCTATGTCTTGAAGCACTGAACTATTATTCACATGGATAAAGATTGGTTACGTCCACAAATGATTGTTATCTGAGGTGTTACAAGGTATGAAAGTGATCATTTAAAACACGTTTCATACATAAATACGTACCATATGTGAACAAGATGAGCTGAGACCCATTCTTCGATGACAAAATGATTTGGTGTGCGACACATAAGGACCAAAGCCCTTCACACCCACATTGATAGCAAACTTCTAGCTAGAATTTTGCCTCAATAAGTATGGTCGTCATTGATTACCTTGATCACTTTGCTTCTTATTTTTGAGCTCGAAACTCATACCACACCAGTTATAACCTCGACCTCAACCCCTTATAAAGTTTCTCGATTGGGCAACATTTTGTGCTTTAGGCACTAGTGAAAAACCAATCAGACATGCATTTTGATTCTTCATCAACAACTAGTTATGTTTCTTAGCCACAATGAGTGCTAAAATTAGCTTAGAATGCTTCATAATTTGTTGTCTTGTACTGCTGCTAGAGTACAAGGTTACTCGCATGAAAAGTATACATAGTATTTTCAAATAAGTATTTATCTGAAACTTCCTGTTTGCAGAGTTTTAATTGCGAGACTATTTTATGAAGGGCTAAATTATAGTCAGTTACTGACTTATAATCTTAAAACTCGAGATTAAAAGCTAGTCAAATTGTGCCTAAGGAAAGACAATTGATGACTATTGGTCGAAATGGTCCTTCAGGGACTTCCAATCAAATACTCATTTTTAAGGTCGCGGTTCAAGTGGTGACGTATGAAAATGAGAGCTTTTACCTTCTGGGTATCAGTGCTCTGTGACTTAGCAACAAAAGCTTGTCTCAATTTCTTAGATGCCAAATATATTCAATATCTAGAACCCTAGTTTAATAATTGCTTCCACCATAAGAGAGTTCAATAAAATCACATTTGGCAATGGAGGACATGATCTACAAGATCATAATTTTCATGTAACTCTACGAAGCAATATGTGACAACAATGGGAAAAACCACTATTTTGAATACATGTTCAAACAATGGATGAAGAAACACCATTTTACATAAATATGCGTATATGCATTTTAGTATTCTGATGCAAACATAGCAATCCGATACAAGCATAATAAGAATTGATTATGCATTCGATATCCAAAGTCATAGAACATACATGGATACATATACATACAATTTGGTATATAACCACATGTATTTACCATTTTCAAGCATCATGGTTCATGTGGAGCTTAATTCATATCCATGATTCGGGAGGATAAATCAAGAGAATTTATATTTACAAACCCATGTATTTACCCCAAAAATTTAACCATAGCTTGATGAGGGGTTCATATACTCACAAGTAGTTAACAAACATGGAGTATTATCACACTAATTATCAGGAGCACACATATACATATAATAAAATCAAAAGGGAGAATACTCATTTCGCAGACACAAAGATTGGGGGTTCCAATTCATATTGGAAGGCAATATGCACAAACAAAATCATAGATTTCATAATAAAATGCACAAGACAAGATAGCAAGCATACCGTTCACCGAAAATCACGATAGAGACTCGTGCTGATAACGTGTTGTAATCTGGCTTATCAATTAGCTCAGTTCTCGCGTGGTGATTGCCCGGTAACTGCTTAGAGATTATATATATATGATAATGTAGTGTAGAGAAGGGAAAAATGAGAAGAACAAGAACAAGAACACAAGATGTAGAGCAAAATAACATGGGATCTTCAAGATCATTTCATTAAGCCTTCACCATCAATTTATACTAGTTCATACAACCTTTCGTATCCATAACATAAACAATATAATAATTAGAAGGCAAAGGAAGAGTCTTCAAGTTTAATGGCCATTATCAATTTATTTATAACATACTTTATATAAAACTAAATAACACCTTAAATAATTCTACTTTTCTAGGCTACCCAGTATAGCAAAAGTAGACAAAAAAAAAAAAAAAAGTTTTACTTTTAATAGGCAAAATAATAAACATACAACTATCTAGGATTAGAGATTTAGGTCGGTTCTCCTACTCTTCAAATGTAGTAAAATGTTTATTTAAAAAAAAAATAAAATAAGGTTCAAATTGGCCACTAAACGTAACCTGAAAATGCAATTAGACCACTGAACTAAAAAAAAAAGTGCAATTAGGTCACTGAACATTCTTAATGTATTCAATTTCACCTGATAGCAGGTTACCATGCATTTCATCAGCTTACTTGCTTATGTGGACTATGAGTTGACATTTTAAAATTATTTTTAATAATAAACTATTAAAATAAAAATTAAAATAATTTTAAAAATTGAAAAAATAATATAAAAAAACACTTGCGTCCACCCCTACCCCTTTTAATATAATACCTTTGCCACCTTGATAGGAAACTTATGAATGAATCAAACTTAATTAATTAATTAATTAATTAATTAATTTATTTATTATTATTATTATTATTATTATTATTATTATTATTATTATTATTATTATTATTATTATTTACGGAAACTCAAGTTTTTTCACAAAACAATTTTTGCTTTATTATGGTGTGTGTGTTTTTTTAATTTTTAAAATTATTTTACTCCCTCTGTCCCATTTTATCTGTCATACTTACTATTCATTGGTCAATCCAACTTTTTCTTCTTTGTTTATTTTCCTTTATCATTTTTTACTTGTTTTTAAATTATTTGATTTTTTGTGTTAAATAGTACTTTTAGTTTAGTTTATAAATATATAAATTTTGTATATTAATACTAAACTTAATATTATGAAAAATTGAATTAAAAATAATTTCAGTCAAGCCTCGTTAACCGAACTAGACACATAAAATGGGACGGAGGGAGTAATTTTTTATTTTAATAATTTATTATTAAAATTAAAAATTATTTTAAAATGTCAATTCACCGTCCTTGTAAGCAAGTAACCTGATGAAATGGATGGTAACCTGCTATCAGGTGAAATTACATGCATTTAGAGTGTTTAGTGGCCTAATCGCACTTTTTTTTGGTTCAGTGGCCTAATTGCAGTTTGAGGTAACGTTCAGTGGTCAATTTAGACTTTATTCCAAAAAAAAAAAAAAAAAAAGGAAAACAAAAAAAAGGCAATCGCTATCGATGCACATTGCTTTTGATATACATATAGAATAGTATTATACTCGATCACCAGTCACTTCTTCTTTTTCTTTTTCTTTTTTAAAAATGGTCAACACAGCATTGTAATTTTGTTTTTTTTTTTTATATTGTTTAAGGAAAATTGCACTTTTCGTCTTTTAAGTTAGAGGGTAACAGTAGAATTCGTCCTTAACTATTGATCATACTCACTTTTTGTCCCTAAGTTATCATTGACGTTGTACTTTTCGTCCATTTACTAATAAAAGATTAGAGACGAAATTTGCAATTTTAGTATAACTCAGAGACGAAAAGTGAGCACGAAAGGACGAAAAGTGCAACGTCAATAATAACTTAGGAATGAAAAGTGAACATGATCAATACTCATGAACGAATTCTACAATTATCCTATAACTTAAAGAAAAATGCAATTTTTCCTTTTTTTTTTTCAAATAAATTCAAAACATGTTACAGGATAATACTTTGTGTTAGTGACCGTTTTTCATTCAAAATATAGAAAGATGCATTTTGTTCCATATGGAAGCGTTATTTAGTCAACATTATATTAGTGTATCTTAATAATGATTTGGATTTACATATTTGGAACAACATGCCATATTGGAATGAATTGGATCATATCGGTTTCGATGTATGCAATGAATCATCTTTCTTTGGCCTGCACTCCGATCCTCATTGTTTCTCTATTAAACCAACCAATTCAACACCTTTGCCTTCCAAACATTTTCATTTGTTCAAATCATACATACAACAAACCAACACTGCTCTCTCAAACATGCCTTCCAAAATGGTAAGTCCTCAAATCTAATCCTTCTATGGCCTCTCCTTGTTTCTCAACCTAGCTAGATTGTTGACTTCTCCTTAAACAATCCGTCTATAACAATATCGTAGTTGATAATCATCAAAAAATTTTAAATTTTTTCGTCAGAAACCTGTAATCATAGGAATTCTTGTGGAAAATCCGAGGAGGAGAAAACTTTCGTCATCATCGAGCAATCACCACAACCGACATTACCATCACCACCACCACCACTATCACCATCTTTTCGTTCACGGGGCTAACCATTCTAGCAGTGGTGGAGGATACAACAGGAGAGCTGCACTTCTTGACTACTCGAGACGCCTACGAACCTCAGCTCGGCCGGAGGCGTCAAGACTCTCACAGACAATAACGCCAACAGCACATAACAACCAACACAATAACACTCAGGTATATATATATATATATATATATATATATATGTAGCATTATGCTAATAAATTCAGACACCAAAAATATCAAAGCATTCATATATTTTGGGTTAATGTCAACCTTATTGAATCTAACGATCAATTTAGTCTTTTAGTTGAAATTGAGCACATATTTCAATTTGTTTGGAATTAAAGCCAATCCCATGACTAGAGCTCCAGAGCTAAAAATAATATAATTGTTAGGTCATATCTCTGTACATATACATTTAAGCTAGTTGAATTGTATGCTTATTTCCATAATGAAATGAACATGCTAGCATTCTAGCAACTAGATTTTACTTGAAACTCGATCAATTGAAGTGAGTATCTCCTAATACAATAGAAATGAACATATATTTAGGTTTCATTTAGAAACTTTGAAAAAATGTTTTTAGGAAAATGATTTTCACAAAATGATGACTCATTTTCTGAAAAATAATTTAATTTTCTATTGGTTGAAGATTAGAGAACTATCTTTTTTTTTGTTTGGTTCATTTTCTTGAAAAAGAATAAATGATTTGTTATTATATATAATAATAATAATAATAATAATAATAATAATAATAAAATGAGGGTGGTGGTGGTGTGGTGGTGATGGACTGATGGCGGTGGTGTTGGTGGTAGTGGTGGTAGTGGTAATGGTGTGGTGGCGGTGGTTATAGTAGTGTGGTTGTGGTGTTGTTGGTGGCCGGTAGTGATGTGGTGGTGGTGGTGGTGATGGTGGTAGTGGTGGTGTTAGTGATGTTGTAGTGGTGGTAATGGTAGTGATGGTGGTGGTAGTGGTAGTGATGGTGGAGTGGTGGTGGTAATAATAATCAGAAAATTATCTTGAAAAAAAGATGAGAGAGAATACATAGACAGGAAAATGAAAAATTCAGAAAATATCTTCCAACTAAAAATCTAAGAAACATACATTTTCTACCAAATTCGACCTTTTTAGGTTGAGTACAATAAATATTTTCTCTTTGACTTTATTTTTCTTGAATAGTCAAACACAAGAAAATCTAAAAAAATAACTTTCGGGAATCATTTTGCAGATTTCCAAATGGATCCTTAATCTAAAACTGAACCTCATAGAGTTTAATTAACATAAATGAACATACAATATATAAAGATGAATGAATATGTATGAAGTAGAGTAGAGATATAGACAGTACAACAGATCAGAAATGTATATATGACTCAATTAAGAGATATATATATATATGATTGAACAGATAGTTGCAGTAGTTAAGAGAAAAGCAAAAAATGCAACAACTGATACTACTACTCCGGCTTGTTTGGGGAACTGGAAAATCATAATACCAAGCTTTCTGAAGCCATTGATGGTGTCACAGAACAAGGAGAAGAAAAGAAACAAGGATAACCGCTTTTTGGCAACTACAAAGATGAAAGCTACGGTGAAAAGCCTCCAGGTACCTAGCTAGCTAGCTAGTATAAGTTATGTATGCGTTAATATCATTTTGGGTCCTTCGAATATAGTGGTTTTGTTATGTTTAGACTTAAACTTTTAAAATCAAATTTTAACCACCCATGGTTCTTCTAGGAAGATCGCCACTAGTTAAATTTTAAAATTGAAGGACCATGTGTGGTTAACTTGGAACACAAATGGTAGAAATTAAATTTGAAAATCAAAAAAATCACGGGTGGTCAATTAGAAAGTTTAGGATTAAACGTGACAAAATCACTATACTTATAGGACGCCATATGATATTAACTCTGTTATGTATGTATGTATATATCACAAAATAAATATTGAGTATGTAGTTTTCTTCTGAGACTAATTAATTGGCAAATTGGCAAATTAAGTATAATGACCTAAATGTGTGTTTATGCATGTTGTACCATCCAGGTGCAAAGGAGGGCAGCTGGTTTCTTTCGTAAATTCTTTGCTTCACTAAGAAAACAACGCTGAAAGCTAGTACTGATTCATTCATTTATTTTCACAGTCAAAACCAGATTTATCAAAGTAACTTTCAAGAACAAACAAACTCAACAAAGATTTAATATACATATATGTATATATATTACTCCTTTTTCTTCACCATCTATCATATGTTTGTACGTTACGTTGTTGATTTTTCATTATGCTTGGCGAGGTCAGTAAAGGACCTAAGTCCATCAATTGGTTAAGGGATTGTTGGGCGAAGGTCGGTAAAGGGCCAAACTAAGCACCCTGCCTCTCGAAAATGTGATGGCGATCATAAAGTTGCACATTCGCTACTAGCTATAGCTTTTAGCATGGTGGTAAGCGTTTGATTTTAACATAATTAGTATTTTGCACATGAATTCCATTTTTTTTAATAAAAAAGATAAAAATTGAGACCTACCGCATTTATTAACCCTATTTCGCCATTTTCATTTTTGTGACATTGAGCTAGGCTAGATAATCTGAGATAAATCGTATTGATAATTCTCTCTTAACCAATTATTCTGACTCGTTATTATAGACCGCTGAAGTTTCTTATGAATTACTTCAGACTGAAATATTTCTTGTGTTTCCAAAGGAGTCTTTCATTTAAGTTTTAATGAAGAAAGATGTTCAATAATGTTGAAGAACTGATCTTAATTTAGACAATTTAACAGCCCCGATCCGGTTACTGACATGGCAAGGGGACTTGTTCGACATTATATTGAGAGGGGGATCGGAATTGTTGCGCATTGTTGGACGAAGGCCGATGAAAGGCCAAGTCCAACACTCTACTTCTAAAAATTAGCTATAACTTTTGGTGTAATGGTAAGCATTTGATCCTAACACATTATTTTTCCACTTCAGTCTGATCTGATCTCTACAAGATGATGATAGTACAGTAGAGGGCGGAGTATATATAGAAGAATTAAGATTGTAAAGAAGCGCTTACATAAACAGCAAAAGGCACCCGGACAATGTGGCTTCTGTCTCCTAGCAAAATCATCTCCCCAAAGGAGTATGAATTTGTAGCCTTGGTTGCATTTAGCACTATAATAAGATGTCTTGAAGCCTCTGCACTAATAAAGAAGTTTTGTGGTATGATGGAAACTCTCACCCCCAGAGGTTCTCTCACAATCACTCTGTACCTCTCATCTGCACCACCTACATTAGTCACCCTTCTCACCACTGTTCTTGAGCCCACCAAGTTAGAGATTGTCACACTCGGGGTGTTCAAATCCGAGCACCAAAATTTTTTGTTCTCGGGGCATTCCACGCCAATCACCCGCCTCACAGACTTCTCGTCCACGCCTGGAACAGCACACAAGAACTGAATGTACTGTTGGAAGTAGGTGTTGAACACGAGCCCCGGGTTGAGGGCACGAGAGGGGTTGACAAACCCGGAGCCAAAGTCGAATGGAGTTGCAGGAGAAAGCTGCTGGGAGGCTTGTTGGGCTAACAAAGGGGAGCCTAACCGGTCTGTTACATCCGCGGATGTCATCATTGCAGATGTAATGGCTGAAGGCTTCCAGTTTGGGTGTCTGTCTTTGATCAGAGCAGCAATGCCGGCTATGTGAGGTGTTGCCATACTTGTTCCAGAAACCAAAGCAAAATGTTGACCTGATGAAATTAAAGAAAATGAAACAAAACCAGGCCAGGTTTTAGAAATCCAATGTTGCAGAAGGCTAGGCGCCTAGCACCTAGGCGGCGAGTAATCTGAATAAATCGTCTTCACTTATTCCATTTAAGGTTGAGTCGTTAGACTTTTATAATCCCCAAACTAATCAACTACATATGTTAGATGATTAGTTAAGTACATGGCTGGAGGAATATAGACAGGAGCAGCCAAAAATAAAAAACCATTTAGCCGAGTTGAACACTGCCTAAGGTGCCTAGTTGGCAGGCTAACTAAAAGCCGCCTAGGCTGAAATCGTCTCGGTCTAAGGGTGCCTAGCGCCTAGGCGACCTCCCAGGCCGATTTTTCCACCCCCCAAATCTCTGAAAATGCAGATAGAGTAGTAGTAGGATCCACCTTTGATGTATTTATCTCCTTCACTGTTGGGGCTCCAGGCAGCCCATATAGAGGATCCAGGGGCCATGATGTTTGGTTTAAGAACATCAGCAGTGTCTAGCAGTGCATTATTAACATCAGGACCCCTTGATGAATATGATGCTACAACGGGTCCCTGCCCGCTATAAATTGCCTGCCTTCCATCCAAAATCCTTGCAGTTGCTCTAAATGCAATAGCTCTCCCACTTCTGCTCCTCAACGTGTTCAAATTGTAATATTGTCGTAAAGCCTACACGAAAACGAAACAACATAATATAGTAGAGTAAAGAAGGATCAGAGCAGGTGGTTAATTGTTTTGTACATACCGTGGAGGCCTCCATGTTGTTTATGATTAGACCCGGGATTTGTAAGGTGACCGTGGCGCCCTTAATTTGTTCAGAACCAATATCGGGGTCCATTGTGAGTACAAAGCCAGCAGCCCCGGCTCTGTGCACAGTATCTGCAACCGTTGCAATACTTGCTGCCTCTGACTCGAAATCAAAGGTATATGTACATATCACCAGCTTCCCACGAACTAAAGACGGGACAAATTGCCCTGCATCTTGGCAGCTCTCGACTGTCAAGAGGCCCGCAGTAGAGTTCCTCCGACAAACATCAACTGCAGCTGCCAGCTGAAAAAACGCTTTCCCTCTTGTTGGAGCTACAGGAAAAAAGAAAGTCAGACAGTCTGTCTATTCATGGAAGAAAGAAAGAAAGAATGGTAAGAAACATTTACGGGAAAGTCCACTGCCAGAGAACGTCTGTCCATTGCCTAAAACGATTGAATTAGTGTATCTGCGATCCGTAGTGGAGGCAGCAACACTGGTTACCCATGGACTAAACGAAAGCATAGAGCGGGATGAAGGACCGCCATTTCCAGCAGCTTGAACAACCAGCACGCCAGCCCTCGTTGCAAACAGAAGTTGGACTTCTAACACATTAAGGAAAGCAGAATCGCCCGATGGAACACTCGATGGCCCAACAGAGAGGCTAAGTATATCAACTCCATCTTCTACTGCCTTTAATTTTATGCACAACAAAAGTTAAGGTTCAATTAATCAGTTTGATCGAGTAATCGAATGGATTATGGATATTAGATGTTGAATTTGTCTAACCTGATCAACTGCAGCCACAACATCTGACATGTATCCTCCAAAAGAGTAAAGAGCTTTGTACACAGCAATACTTAAAAAAGGAAGGAATTGAATTATTTGTACAAATTAGTTGGTAGGTAAAAATAACAAATCCCTGGGAGCAAGAAAATATAATACAAATTAAAGAAAGAGGTGAAAATGAGTTAGTTTTCATTACCCTGCTCCTGGAGCCATGCCACTTGCATAACCATAGTTGAATCTGTTGGCTATGACAGGAATGTGGTAGTTCCCAGCTGCTGTTGAAGCTGTATGGCTGTAAATTAAATTTATTATTATATTTTGGAAAAAAGTTTAGTACACCCTGAACTTTATACAAAAAAGTCAATTAGGCACTCGAATTTTTAAAAGTCGAAAGTAAACACACATCAACATGCTAATTTAGTGCATTGAAGTCCAAAAACCAATTGGTGATCTGTAATAGCAGGTCACTAGGGTTCGGATCGGACAATATTTCGGTACACATCAACATGCCAGTTTAGTGCAAGGGTTCTGACAATACTTCGGGTACCTCCGCGGGGAAGTTGGCCATCGGTAACCTGTCACCGGCTATCAATTTCCCCTGAATATAGTTGGAATATTGCTGGAGCATCTTGGAACCTTAGCAACCTGCTATTACATATCACTAATCGGTTTTTTGAGATTGGATGTACTAAATTGACATGTTAATGTGCTTAATTACAACTTCTAAAAGTTTAGAAATCTAATTGACTTCTCCTATAAAGTTCAGATGTGTATTTGGTCCTTTTTTCCTTATGTTTTTCATGCATTTTAAACACAAATATTTAAATTAAAAAAAAAAAAAATTGTCTCTTACCTTCCATGACCATCAGCATCAAAGGGAGAAGCATAATGGCGTGAGACATTGAAGTCACCAGCTGCAATGGCAGCTCGGGCAAAATATTGAGCCCCAACAATCTTGCCGTTGCATGCTGTTGCCGGAAAATTATCGCCGGTAATGCATTTTCCGGTGAATTTCCTGGTTGTTCTAGGTCTACCATTGTATTCTTCAGGTGATGAGAAGCTTGCATGAAATGGATTAATTCCTGTGTCAATCATGCCTATTACAACTCCTTCCCCTGAGACACTTGGTCCACCTAGTCTGGGCCACACTGTGTCAGGAATTCCCAGAAAATCTGGTGTGTGTGTTGTCAACTTCTCCATTTTAATATCCTCATAGATGCCTCTAACTCCCTCTGCTTTCTGCAGAATATTCAATGCCTGCATGTTTTGAGAACCCTAATTAGCTTTTTTCTTCTCTACCTCTACATAATAAATGTTGAGACTAGGCCAGTAAGAGCCAAGTCCAGCGGCCATGTGACTAGCTAGGATATTGTTGGACGGGGCCGGTAAAAGGTCAAATTCAACATCCTGGCTCTCGAAAATGTATGGTGGTATAAAGAAATAAAGTTGTGTTTTCGCTACTAGTTATAACTTTTAGCGTAAGTAGTGGTAAGTGTTTGGTCATAATTATTGATATTAGTGTTAGTTAGGTCAGGGGTTAAGACTGGCTGGTGCTAGGAGTGGAGATTGTTAGGCGGAGGCCGGTAAGGGCCATGTCCAGCACTATGTGGCTAGAGGAATAGTTAGGCAGAGGCCGATAAAAGGCCAAATCCAGCACCATAACTCTCTAAAATATGTGGCGGTATAAAGAAATAAGGTGCTTAGCTTGATCCAAACAATACATATATATATATATAGTTACTCACCTTATCTGATTTCACATGAACTGCAAATCCATTCAGCAAATGGCTGTAGCTGTATAATTTGGTGTAAGCACTTCTTCTTAGAAGAGAACCTAGGAAAACGTCATGCTGTTTTGCCATTCTATGCTTGTACATGGACACATTTCCAGAAGTACCCCTGCAGATGAAGATTGATATAAGTACTTAGGCAAATTCACATTGAAATGGAAAGCCCTATCCTAGATAAACACAATATATAACTAATTTTGATTTGTGAAAGCTATGAATGAAAAGAGATGAGAAAGAGCATATATATGAGTTTACTTGATTCTGCTAGATACAAAGGGATCATCATCCATTAAGACCATATAAATCTTTGATTCTGCCATGAAGAAGAGTTTGCATGCAGTGATGAAGGAAAGAGTAAAGAGTATGAAAAGGGACTCCATATCCAATAATTAAGTAGCATAGGAAAGAAAGCAAAATGTTTTCTTCTTTTCTTCTCCCTTATAGAGCTGATTCATGCCTGCCTGTGCCACACAAGCCTCCATTGCATGTCTTTCTTATTTTTGAACTACCAGCTCCATGCAGGGAGAATGACACTTTAATTTGCTACACAGCCTAACAATCACAAATTATTATTATTATTATTATTATTATTATTATTATTATTATTATTATTATTATTATTATTATTATTATTATTATTATTATTATTACCCTCTCCATTCCAAATTTTATGTCTAATATAATTAACATAAAAAATAAAAAAAATAAAAAAATAAAAAACAGAAAGAGTACTATTCTTAGAGCATCCTCAACAAATAAAAATTTTGCCAGCAACATGGATAGAGAGGGGAGAGAAAAACACTGAAGGAAAAAAAAAAAAAACCGAAAAAAAAAAAGAAAAAAAAAAAAGAGCAAGTTGAATGTTAGAGAGAGAGAAAAAAAATACCCTTTCAAAAGGCTCAAATGGCACGTGCATGAGCTATCTAGGAGTGCATGGTTTGCTTGACGCGCTCCCAAGGAGACCTTATTTTAAAATAATAATAATAAAAAAAATACAAAAAAAATCACAACCCCCACAAAAAACTTGCATTTGCAGGAGCAATCCATTTTTTTTTTTATTTCTTCTTTCATCCACATAAGCTATGACACCACAAAAACACCACTTTTGTAGTTGCTCTTATTAGTTTGACACTTTGAGCAAATAAAATCATCATATTACGTTGTGACATTGGGAAATTGCCATCACCCTAAAGCTCTAAGGGCTTCATTATATTATATTAAGTCAAAGTAATATAGTTTTTTTTTTAAATGAATAAATACTGAAATCAAGTTCCTAATTTTCAAAACCCAAACCCAACAATTTTTTTCTTTATTATTATGGCCTGGGGTGTTTGGTTATTGGCTTATCAGCCAAATTTTAGCTTATTTGATCAAGTTTAGCTTCTTTGACCTACCAATAAGCTATTTTGAAGTGTTTGGTAATGGCTTATTAGTCTTGACTTATTGAGCCAATAAGCTAAAAATTGAAAAGCTAATGAATGTAGCTTTTTCTATTAGCTTGCTGGGATTAATGAGTATATTGACTATTTTGTCCTTTGAAATCAATGGAATTTACTTATAAATGGGTGGTGGGTTTGTTATATTTAAAGGTTGAAATAATACAATACACGCATACCCTTAAATGTCATTTTACATTCAATAAGCTACTAGTAACCAGCTAATTTACCAAACAGTTTTTTATAACCAGCTAATACATCCAGCTGGTCAAACCAGTTAACGCAATCAGCCATCAACTACTAGCTAAACCAACCAGCTATCAGCTATAAGCCATCAGCCGTTTGCCAATCAGCCATCATATTGCATCGTAATTCTTGATAAAAAAATTTTGTACCTTGAATTAATACATTATATTCTTACCGTTAACGGTTTCTTTACATGTAAACAAATAACTTGATAACGGCTGGCACATAATATAATAACTACCAAATACAGAAATTGTACGGGCAGATACAGAATGTCTCAACTACAGAAAGTCAGAAACAGAATTTGAAAATTATTTTTGGACTAGAGTCTACAATGCAAGATAAACCTGGTCCATGGTATAATTTGCCTTTTTTTCCACATATCAAATGGGTAGTAAAAATTACATAACCTAAACTTCAGATGAACCCAAAAAAAAAAAAAAAAAAAAAAAAAAAAAAAAAAAAAAAAAACCCTTGTAACACCAATCATTATTGTGTGGACCATACTATTAAATAATGCACATTCAATATAAAAATAATGTACATTCAGTATAAAAATAATGTACATTATATTCAGTGGATGTACATTATTTGTGTACTGAATATACATTATTTTTATAGTATAAAGATAATGTCATTCAGCACAAAAATAATGTACATTTAGTACATTAAAAATGTACATTTTATTATGGTCCACATAGCTGTGTGGACCAATTTTCCCTTGTAACACTTAAAAAATGCATACGGTATTTAGAATATGAAATCTCATAACCTTAAAAACTAACTTGTATATTTGAAATCTCAATCTAGTGAAACAGTCTCGCAATCTTGTGAATAACACCATAAATATTAGAGCTATCCTCCAAAATAAATCAATTGGAGCTCAATGTAGCTATGAAATAAAACGACAAAGAATTCATCACACTAATATCTTGACCAGTTGGTTGCCGTCTCCAGTGGAGATGGTACTGGAGACGGTGACCCAGTTGGTCGCCGTCTCCGTGGATATGGTGACTGATTTGGTCGCCATTTCCGCGGCCGGAGAAGGCTGGTAGGCGACCAACCTTCTTCTACCGGATGCGATCGGCATCGGTGTTTGATTTTCTTATTTGGTCGTCAGAATGTGATCGAAAGTTCGCCGTAAATATATTTCACCAGCTATTACAGGTAATAAATAAGTTTGAGGGTTTATTTGTTCCAAAATAACAAGTTAGAGGATCTAATTGAAACTTTTTGAAGTTGGAGGACCTAATTACACAATGAGCTTGAGGGTCTATTTGACCCTTATCCCATACCCAAGCCCAACAATTTTTTTTTTTACATATCAAATGGGTTGTAATTTTACATAACCTAAACTTCAGATGAACCAAAAATAAAAAATAAAAATTAACCCCTAGTAATGGCAAATTATGCTATAGAGCTAAGTCTACCTTCTGGAATAACAGTGCCGTTAATGACATTGTTTTCAGTCAATGATATTTTTTTTGAATATAGAGTTCAAAAATTGTAAATATAGATTCAAAAAATTGTGTTATATTGTTGAATATAGAGTTATGTAATTGTGAATATAGAGTTTAATGAGTTATAGGATAAACCCAAGAATTTATTAATGATATAATTGTCTAACAACTGAACGATAGAAAGTACAAAGATACATATAGAGAATAATAGAAGTAGAAGTATACAAGGACACAACCTATAGAGTCCTAATACACCCCCTCAAGCACAAGGTTGACAAGGAAAAACATTGAGCTTGGAACGTAGCTCACCAAAACGAGCAGCATCAAGCGATTTAGTGAAGATGCATGCAACATTGCAACCTGATCTTGGTGAAATGAAATTAACTTGTAACTCACCAGAAGCCACTTTGTCTCGAACAAAATGGTAGTCTACTTCCACGTGCTTCGTCCTAGCATGAAACACGGATTAGCACAGAGATATGTGGCGCCTAAATTGTCACATCACAGCTTAGGAGGAGTAGACGAAAGAAGACCCAGCTCACGCAATAAGGAAACAATCCACATAACCTTAGCCGCCACGTCAGCTAATACCTTGTACTCATCCTCAGTAGACGACCAGACAACGACACCAAATTACACCCAAGAAAAACCGCAAAACCACTAGTCGACTTACGATCAACCGGATTACCAGCCCAGTCCGAGTCCGAATACGCATGCAATGCAGAAGAATCTGAAGCACACAACAGTAAGACATAATCCAAAGTACCTTTGACATACCATAACACACGTTTGAGCATAACTCAATCTGTGATCATGGGAGAATGCATATTCTGACGCAATTGATTGACTGCAAATGAGAGATCCGGGCCAGTAACAGTGAGATATTGCAACGCACTTGCCAAACTCCTACACTGCGTCGGATTATCATACAACTTCTCAGACTGAGAGACCAGAATGGGCGTAGCAAGCAGCTTACAATCAGACATGTCTGCATGCTTTAGACTATCAGACATGTACTTGCACTGAGATAATAACATACCACCATCATACGAAACAGTTTCTATCCCAAGAAAGAAACTAGGCTTCCCTAGATCACACAGTTTAAACGCCGGAGCCAAATGCTGCATAAGGTCAATTACCAAGGTGGAATCACTCCCCATTAACAAAATATCATTCACATAAACCAACAAGAAAACTTGAGACTTTCCAGTAGAATAATAAAATAAGGAAACGTTAGTTTTGGACGCCTTAAAGCCTACAGACAAAAGAAAATAGTGCAGCCACTTAAACTAGACTTGCGAAGCCTGTTTCAGACCATACAGGGAACGCTATAACTAACACACATGACCAGGATAAGCAGAATCAGAGTAACCTAGAGGCTGACGCATGTAAATTGTCTCATCCAAATTGTCGTTCAAAAATGCATTATGTAAGTGTAGTTGTCGAAGAGTCCAGCCACGAGACTGGGCTATAGAAAGAAGCATCCGAACCGTGGTAGATTTGACAACCGGACTGAACGTCTCGAAAAAGTCTTCCCCGACTACTTTATAAAATCCCTTAGCAACTAACCGGGCCTTATAGCACTCCACCGGACCATCCGCTTTACACTTAGTCCTAAACACCCATTTGCAGCCAATTATATTCATCCCATGACGCCCCGAACCAACCTCCAAGTGTGGTTATGGATTAGGGCATTGAACTCTTCATCCATAGTCGTATGCCACTCAAGATGAAACACAGCCTGAGAATAGCATATCGAGTCAGTTGTAACCACCAGTGCTTGCGGGAGAGCATTTGCTACAGCCATATCGAGTGATGACGGTACTGAGGTCGGCTTGCACCACGACGACTAGGTACACGCATAGTAACGGGCATGGAGGCCTCCACTAGAGCACTACTAGACAACTGCCCATCCTCCTCAGGCGGAGCATAATCAGGAAACTGAGGTAGAACAGCAGGAACCACTGGCCCAGCACCCCACGGCCCCAACGGAACACCATTAGATCTAACATGCACCATTGTTGCGAAATCCCGCCTAGGCACCAATTAATCGGCACCTAGGCGCTAGGTGTTGGTCGGCCGCCTAGCGTATCACCATAATCGGTGGTCTAGGCGGCCGCCTAGGCACTGTGGATGCTAACAAGATGCTTGAGTTGTTTGAAACTTTTGTCAATCAAGTGGGGAAGGATAAGGTTGTACAAGTCATTTCTGACAATGCTTCAGAGAATGTGAGAGCTGGTATGTTTAAAAAAAAAATTCTTTTATCCTTTGTATTAATACTTAAATTTTTTAAATGTTTGTTAAATGTTTAAATTTTTAACTATTAATTATTGACATCATTTAGGCAAGGATTTAATGGAGGTGTACCCACATGTGTATTGGACGTCATGCGCAGCTCATTGCATCAATTTGATGTTCAAAGACATCTTTGAGATTCGTCATTTTTCAATGGCGTACAAGCGTGCTTCGAAGTTGTCGGTGTACATCCATTCGAAGACAAAGCTGTTGAATTGGTTGAGAAAGTATACCGGAAAGCGTGATTTGGTCAAGTTTTCTAAGACTCGATTTTCTACAGCATTCTTGACCTTCAAGAGGCCTCACGAGCAGAAGAACAATTTGAGAAAATTGTTCAACTCAGAAGAATTTCTCACTAGCTCTTACTTCAAAGAAAAGGCAGGAAAAGAGTGTTCTAGAATTGTTCAAATGCCAAACTTTTGGAATACAATTCTAGAAGCACTTAAAATATGCGGTTCATTGATTAACACACTTCAGTTAGTTGATGGGATGTTAAGCCATCAATGGGCTATATTTATCCTGCAATGGAGATCACAAAGCAAGCAATTGAAAAGGCTTTCAACAACAACTCAAGCAAGTACAAGAAGGTATTTGAAATCATAGACAAAAGGTGGAGTTCCCAGCTTCGTCAACCATTGCATGCAGCTGCCTACTACTTGAATCCTGATTACTTCCGGTATAGGAGTGAGCCACCGGTTTCTCCATCAATTAAGTTGGAAGAAGTTGTTAATGGCTTTTATGAGTGTTTGGAGAGGTTGGTTCCAGATAAAAATCTGCATGAGAAAATTACCGAGGAAGTGACTGTGTGGGAAGTTGGGACTGGCTTATTTGACTTGGCAGTTGCTAAGAAGCAACGCGGTTCTAAAGCTCCAGGTTCTTACTTCTTAGACAATTTAGCTTACAATTTTTTTTATAATCAAAATATTGCAAAATGCAAACTTTGAATAATTTTCAAATTCTACAGTTGATTGGTGGACTTCCTTTGGGGGCTCAGCTTCCCATTTGAAAGAATTTACGATTAAGATTCTTAGTCTCACGACTAGTGCATCGGGATGTGAACGGAACTGGAGTGTGTTTGAGCATGTAAGTTAGTTAATTTATTATTTGAAGTTATTAATTACCAATTATAACTTATAAGTTATAACAAATTTAAGCACTAATTCATTTTAAATATTTCAGTTGCATTTAAAAAGGAGGAGTCGCCTTGAACACATGCGCCTTAATGATTTGGTATTCATTAAGTATAATAGGGCATTGAGGCGACGATGGGAAATGCGGGATACCATTGATCCAATTAGTTTAGATCACATTGATTTTGCTAATGAATGGTTGACAGGTGTCCCGGAAGATGCTAATGATGAGTTGGTGTTTGAAGATGGGGGTGGATTGACTTGGGGTGAAATTGCCAAATTTTTGGGTGCAAATGAGACTCCTTATTCTCTTAGGCATACTTCAAAAGGAAAAGAGAAGGTTGGGAGTTCATCAAGGTCTAAGGGAAAGGAAAAGGTTTCTGAATATACACTAGTGGATGAAGATGATGAAGAAGATGAGGAAGGATTTGAGGATGATGGAGTTATCAAATTTGACAATTTGGATTTGTGTTATGAAGAAGATGAGTTTGATATGGAGAAATGGAGGATTGAATGAATGAATGATTGACAATATGTTATATTTTGATGACAAAATGGCTTAAGTGACCTTATTTTGATGACTAAATTTGTTTTATTATGATGTTATGACTATAGTTGCTCTTATTTAATGTTATTTTGCATTACTATTTGACTATTTAGAGTTTTTGATTATATAATATATATATATATATATATATATATATATATATATATATATATATATATATATATACATATATATACACACACACACACACATATTTTAAAGCGTCGCTTTTCATGAAAAAGCGACGCTTCGCTTTGCACTTTCGCTTTAAAGCAAAGCCCGGTCTCGTCGCTTTAGTGCGCTTTTTCGCTTTAAAAAGTTTGGACGACGCTCAACCCTTCCGTTCTGCTCATGCGTGTAGCACAAGATTGACGGTGTACAATGCCAAGAGAAGAAAAAACAGAACCTAACTTGCGGTATTCACCCCCTAAATCGAACTAAACAGACTTAATTTTGCAAGAAAACAACCGCTCAACCATTAAACAAAAACGAGTAAACACATCATAAATATCATATTTAAGGTGCAACGAATATAACCAGGAAAAGCGAGAAAAATCGTCAACAAACAATACGAAATAACGATAACTGCGTAAGGCCCCAGATATCAGTGCATATTAAATCCAATACATTCGAACTAGATTTTTCAACACGAGGCAATGAAAAATGGGACGATTTCCCTAATTGACACGACGAATACAAAGAAGTAGAACTAAAATCTAACTTGCTAATCGGATAGGACTGTAAAACTTGACACAACACCCAGAAGTGTGGATGACCCAAACGCCTATGCCTGACCCCAGAGGAAGCACGAGCAATCAAAAAAGCAACCGGAGACGCAGAAAGCGGTACTCTCAACAAATAGAGCCCCCCTCCTCCCCCCGAGCTTAGTCCCTTAAGCAGAATCGTCTTGGTAACCGCGTCCTTCACAACAAAACAATCAAGATGAAATTCAAAGAAAACATTATTATCTCGAGCAAAATGCTAAACATATAATAACGAATGAGACAAACGAGGAACAACCAAATATTAGACAATTTCAATGATTTTGATGAGGGAATAACTGCATGACCAATACAAGAAATAGACAAACCTTCAGCATTACCCACACGTAGTGTATCAGTGCCATGATACACCTCAGTCTCAGTCAAACCCACATCAGACGAAGCAGCATGGTGGGTAGCACTCGTGTTCGGAAACCATGACACAGATTAATATGCCACTGACGCAGACTGAGCATGTGCACCTGATGAGAAATCTTGTCATCAAATAGTCTGTAACAATGCAAAGTCGAGTGCCCATGACTTCGGAAAATTTGACAACGCACTCCACAACTGCCGTCGTGACCACTACGAAAATTTCGACCACCTCCACCACAAGTATTCCCGTGGCCTCCAGCATTCAAACCACCATGACCACGCCACCACCCGTCTGCCTGCCCTTGGGACGAGCCATCATCACCGCCGGGTCTGCCACCACCTGCGATTCACCCACTAGCAAGAAATCATCACCACAAATGAACTGCTACGCCATTAAGAAATCAAATAACTAGGCAATGGAAACCAGCACTCCACTGGTGATCGAAGACGACGCCATCACCTACAACCCACAGAAGATGTACAAATTATGTTCATCAAGTGAGACAGGGTGACCGACCATGTCAAGCTCTTCAACAATGATCTGTGCACGGTCCAGGTATTCTGACGGCGAACTATCTCCCTAGCAAAGGCTCTGCAACTGCCCCAACAAACCAAGAGCTCAAGCAAGCATAGACGATCCGAAAGCACTCTCGACGACTATCCAAACGGAGCGGGAAGTGGTACGTCCTACGACCAAGTACATCACTTTCTTAGATAAAGAAAACATTAGCATCGACAAAAGAGACTGGTCTTGTTGTATTCAGGGAGACATAGGTTGGATTGACAGTGGTGGACGATTCACCGTCGGCAGCAATGATGGTGGCCGAAGGGCATTGAATCGTACCATCGACGTTGCCAAGAAGATACTAACCACGGAGGAAGAGAACCAAATGGGTGCGCCAAAACAGGTAGTTCGGGGAAGTTAACTTAATTGAACAAAGTGGTGTGCGGACGAAAGCGACAGTGGGGCAACCACCGGAGCGGTAGAAACATCACCAAGGGTAATGGTGCACTCAGACGAGGAATCAGAAGAATTTACGGTAACCATTAAGATCAAACAAGGTTATCTGATACCAGATGAGTGATATGATAAACCATAATTGTCTAACAACTGAACGATCAAAAGTACAAAGATACATATAGAGAATAATAGAAGTAGAAGTATACAAGGACACAACCTATAGAGTCCTAATACTTCTTTAATTGTAAATTTAGATTTGATGAAATTGTGAATATTAAGTTCTGTAATTATGAATATAAAATTCTACACTTAGTGAATATTAAGTTTTGTTATTTTATATATTGAGATTTAAAATTGTGAATATAGAGGTCTAAAATTGTGAAAATAGAATTCTAAAATTGTGAATATAGAGTTCTAAAATTGTGAATATAATGTTCAAAAATTATGAATATGGAAGAATGAATTTTGAAGACAAACGGCAAGTTAATGGCAATAAAGGAAACAATTTTTTTTTTAAATTCATATAAAAATGACGCCGTTTTGTACGTGGGTCCACTTTGCAAGGTAAACCCAATTCCATGGCATAACAATAACCTGCTAACACGGTAAAAAATGTAAATAGTATTTAGAATATGAAATCCCATAACCTTAAAAATTAACTTGTATATTTGAAATCTCAGTGAAACATATTCTCTCTCTCTCTCAATCAAAACTTGTTAATAACACAATAAATAGAGTTGTTATACCATGAACCAGAATTCACCTTACAAGGTGTATCCTAATCTTAAATTGTGTACTTTTAGTATTAAAATTGTGAACTTCTAGAATATAATTAAATTGTATTTTTAAGTCAAAACATATGTTATTGTAAACATGTAAATTGTTAACATTTAAAGTCCGTAATTTGCACAACAAATATTAGAACTATCCTCCAAAATAAAACAATTGAAGCTCATCGTAGCTATGAAATAAAACCACAAATAATTCATCATACTGATATCTTGAGCAATCAGAAAAATAGAACTTTTCCTAATCAATTTCATGACTAAACTTACATGATGAGCACCCCCCCCCCCCCCCCCCCCTGCCCTACCCTCTCATACAAAGCATTGTATGTGGTGTATGTGTATGTATACTTCTGATAAGAAAAACAAGAAAAGACAGTCCTATGTAATAGGAAACATGTCCTCTTCTTTGTTCACACAAAAATGTGCTATCACAAATGTTCTACAACATGAACTACCCGAGGGAGCTATTGGCATCTTTGCTGCCGACTATATTCCCAAAGTGCAATGGCACCACTAACATGAACATTGAGTGACCGAACAACTCCCAGCTGTGGTATCTCAATACAAGCGTCCAGTATATGGATAATATCCACCGGTATACCCTCTTTCTCTCGCCCAAGGACCAGGACCTGCACAAGTTAATGATGTTACAAATTGTTAAGACTCCATATTGAAAATATAAGAGAGAATATATGTATTTATAAGGCCATGAGTTACACTAATTAATTGATTGGGTTTGGCCCATGTGCATTATAGATGTTATGGAATCCCTATAGATTTATGGAAACTTCGTAGTCTTTTAGCACCTATTTATAGGGCTTTGTATTCTCTTTTCTATATGAGAGTATAAAACAACATATTCAGAAGTCTTCCCTTTACTTTCGTAACAATAGCCAAATTGAGTGCTTAAGATTATAACACAAATCATTGTCATCACAAGTATTATGAAGAGATGTGAAAATTATAACTGTGAACAGAACTTTGGATACCAACACATGCAAGAGCAGAAAAAATAAACATTGAAGGTTGACATAAATGGCATACCGTCTTTTTAGGGAAGACATACTGGTCAAGAGACATGCTGTTCGCAGTCTGCTCCAGACCCAAGATAGAGAAACCCTCTTGCTTCTTCTTCTCTAAGAAAGCTTTCATACTACTTACAGGTACTTCTAATATGGGGACCCACTTCTCTGCGGTTACACTAGAACATAACAAATTGCACTAGTCAAACACCAATATTCAGCACAAAGGTATAGTGAATTAGTGACTGATGATAAACAAGCATGTGATGTGGAAACAATTAGTTACTCCGTAACATATTTTCCTTTCTCATTTTATGTAATGATTAGATTATAGAAAATCTAGAAACAACCTGATCAATTTTGCAAAAACAAAACATTTAAGTGTCTGGTGAGTGGGGTTTCTATAGAGCTAAGCAAAAACCCTATTAAGAGTAAAAAATAAGAAAGAACATATGAGTTTATAAAGCTATGAGTTAAACTAGTTAATTGATTGGATTCAATCTTGTGGTTTGGCCCGTGTGCATTATAGCCCAATGAGTGACCTTGGCCCAGCCTGTTCGATCCGGCAAATTATGGTCCACACAGCTGTGTGGACCATAATAAAATGTACATTTTTAATGTACTAAATGTACATTATTTTTGTACTGAATGTACATTATTTTTATATTATAAAAATAATGTACATTCAATACACAAATAATGTACATCCCCTGAATATAATGTACATTATTTTTATACTGAATGTACATTATTTTTATATTGAATATGCATTATTTGATAGTATGGTCCACACAGCTGTGTGGACCAAAAATAAAACGTACATTATTTTTGTACTGAAGGTACATTATTTGATATATACTATCAAATAATGTACCTTCAGTACAAAAATAATGTACTTTTTATTTAGCTGTGTGGACCATGGTCCATACAATAATTTGCCGAAAGAATAAGAGAGAGAACATATGGGTTTATAAAGTCATGGGTTAGACTAGCTAATTAATTAGATTCAAGCTTTTAGTGTAATTTGGTCCATTTGCAATATAGCTCAATTGAGTGACTTGGTCCAGTTTTAGATTATAACAGACCCAAACCAAGTGGCAATAGTTGGAACTTGGAATCTAGGTAAAACATGACATATAAATCACATTCTTGTTTCAGATTGAATCCATGCTTCTAGAGATCACACTAACATTATTTTAAACCATCTAGGCATATACAGATTAAAAGAGCAGATTTATTAAACCTGATGAGTTGGAACTGCTTGTCTTTTAGTACATCTTTGTTTGCAATGGCTAGCCCACCTGCTCTAAATACCTGCAAAGAATATATTACAGAAAAAAAGGGTTAGATTAATGCAGCTGTTGAACAAAGCTCAGAGATAGAACCAAATAAACACCAAAATCAAATCCACACCTCACATGTCCGTGTCAAGCCAGCAAGATTAGGTATTCGATCAATAAGTGATGCTACAAGTATAATATCTTGTCGACTTTTCTTGAGTTTCTCAAAAGCCACAGTTCTTAAATGTAGCACTTGATCAAGAATCTGATCTTCTTTTTCCATGTCTGTACAACACAAATAGAAGGGGAATACTGTTTAAGAAATATACTGTGATCTGAACTATTAAGAGGATCTATTCAGAATGGTAAACCATAATTGCAATGCCAAATATGAAAACTTAGACCATTTCAAAATTCCCACATACCGAGCAGTGACTTCCATGATCCTTTGTCGTCCGGCGAAAAGTTAGAAGTCAAACCTTGCATCTCAAGCTTGGAAAAAGTAACCTTCCGCTGAAAATCAAATGATATATCATTTGACAAAGAGGCTGGCTGTTTATCAGATAGAATCTCTGATATCTCATTGCACATAACATCCTCATCCATACGTAAACTTTCTTTCTTGATAGTCGCAGCATCCTTAGCCATTGAAGACCTAAGGTCCTCCCTAGCATCCTGTAACGAGGGTGATAAGTTACAAAACATTCATAAATTAGATAAAATAGTATTACTTGGCACTTACATTTAGAAAAGTAATTACACGATCCATAAGCGTCGCTGGTACACATTCAAATTCAAGATCCTTCCAAAATGCAAATCAGGAAAAAGAAAAAAGTTAGATTTTTTGATAATAAGAGGGAAAAATCTTAAATGTATAGTGCAACAGTAAGCCTTAAATATATAACAGATGAAGGAACATAAGGGCGTGATCCTGTCAAAGTACAGTTTGCAAGACACTAAAAGTGCAAAAATGTCTTCTTGCAAGAAACCATGCACATTTTTTCCAGAAATAAGTTTGTTCAATAACAGAAGCAATTACTAGGAACAAGAAAGTTTATCATGGCATAGTAAACCCATACACTCAATTTTGGCAGTGCGATTTCTCATCAAAGTTATCTCCTTAGTCCTCACACATTTCTTATATGTTTTATGTTAAGGTTTCCAAATAATATCACTTTCTTAATGATAAGACATAATGAAATAAATGATAATACAATTCAAACCCAGTTACCTATGGAAGTTCTAGTGCTATAAAAGGTCTTACTGCAACATATTTTTTCCTAATAGGTATCAGCTAAAAAACTTTTAATTCTCTCCATGGTAGATTCTCCTTTTTCCTTGTTCAGTAAGAATAACATTGTTAGCAACCAAATGCCAATGTTTCTTGAATCTATATTCTATAATTTACATATATAATTTTGTCAGCATCTTTTTTATGTTTTGAAGCAGAAGCAGATTATAGATTCGTGACTCTTAGAAGCAGATGAAAGTGCCTGATGTCTGAACATTATTATGCCACCACCAACTGGGGGCAGGTATTTTAGCTGTCAACAAATTCCAAAGAGTATTTTGCAGACCTCAACTCGAGTACTGAATATTCCGGCTGGCATAACAGCCTTCTGTGGATCAAAAGCATCAAGATATCCTTCCATTGATGATCTTAACCTGTGACAGCAGGAGAAAATCGCCATTAGTGAAGATGGACACAATATTATCCATCGCAGACTCTAGCTTTCCAGACCCCTACACACATTGCTTTCTCTACTTTAATTGAATAAATGCAATTACACTGAAAGGTAGCAAACCGAAATTATAGTAACTCTGAAACTAATCCTTCATTTATAACTTCACATATTGTTCTTGTTACTTTTACCAATTGTTTACCTACACTTGACATCAAAAACTTTCATGTAGAGTTGATTCCATTTTAATCCTAGAATATAGCGGCAATTCCATACGCAGTCCTAGGCTTTCAATTTCAACACATTTCACCCCACATGTTTCTAAATTGTTCCAATCCTTCTATCCAATTTGGGCCATGCAAGGGGACAATTTAGGCATTTCAATGATTTGACCCTTTCCCCATTATTTTATTATGAGTTATTCCACTTTTGATCCATTGAGAATGATGGTACTTGCATTTCTCGTATTTTTGTACTGATAAACGCAAGTATGCCTTGCGTTTGTCATATTTCGATGAAAAAAAAAAAAAGAGGATTTCAAAAATTTGAGAACCTCAAGTGCGACTTGCGTTTTTGACCAAAAACTCAAGTCGCAAACGAGTGTTTCCTTCTTTTGTCCAAGTTTTAAAAGTTGCCCATTGTTGTACATTTATCACATTTTTTGACCATTTCAGTTAATTTCCCCACAAGGCGGGGTTTAGCCCGTGCACACCCTCAGGTAATGACTGTGGGTTTCCCTCGTCACCCCAAAAATTATGAAAGGGTCAAAAGTCAAAACTGCCTATGTTACCTTGAAAACCTTTTCAGAAAAATGTCCACCTAATATGTTCAAGGGTACCTAGTACCTTCCCATTTCCATATCATGTTTCCATATAATGACAAGAGATCTAAAGGAGCTCTTTGGAGAAGTAAAAAGTATAGAAGAGTATTTAAGTTCAATATTAATATTAATAAAGAAATAAGACATTGAACCAGAAATAGATATAGTGCCTAGAGTAGGAAGGTGCCAACTGCCATGGAAATAATAGCAGGAAATAGTGAGAAATATTATATTAGATATTACCGTGCACAATCAGGATTGTCCGTCAAGTACAATTTCAGATCCTCAAAGCATCTTATCTCTAAAGGCAGAGTTGTAGAGCAACTAGAATGTGTTGGCATCAACTTTTGAAGAACTTTATAGACTAATAACTGGAAAAGAAAAAGAAAAAAAAATATTGTTTTCGCAATATTTATATACTATTATGCATCACCAGTGTCCTTGATCTTTCAAGAAGACTGACCTGGGTAAAACCACGTAATGTATGATGATGCGATGTCAACAATGGAATTATAGGAGGAAGTAATTCACTCAGGCGCTCAGGTTGTGCAGCTCCAGTTGAATGCAGGATTATATTAGCAGCTATAAACACATAGGAAGATAAAGCCTGCAGGTTGCAATCCATAATTACTATATATATATATATATATATATGATGACATTCAGGGGGAGGTCATGAACTCATAGACATTCTCTAGTTGCATGGAGTAGAAAATGGCACATGCCAAAAGATTCAAAGTGATTAGATCTGGAGAACTAACAGAGCCACATCATTTGAGATTAGTAACAATCTGATGTCAATACTTCTCCAAAAATGACACTCAAGAAGTTGAAGATGGAGCAAAGAAAGAATGTTTTGCTGTTACTATTAATTCAAGAACATGTTTTTTGCATTATCTTTTCTTTTAGCATAAAGTTAACATGAAGGAGCAAAAATAAGGAGCAATTGGAAGTTTCAACAAAGCTACCTTGATGTCAAGAAAAGGTCGAGTTACATGTAAATTAACATAAAATAAATTGTCAAAATATGCCTCACCTGGGGCCGCATTTCAGAATCTCGGAAGATCGGAACTAATTGTTCGCCTACCTATTACAGTGACATGAGAACAGTCTCAGGAAGTGTACAACAACAATAGAACCAAGTCAATGATAAATTTAGTCATACACCACATAAATGATGATCCGATCTAAATTAATTCTTTTAGCTAAGAAAAGAAAAAGAAAAAAAGAGGAAAAAGATGCAATTAGATAAATTCATACCAGTGATGGGAAGTTCAAGTATATATGAATTGCAAAAGTTTCCAGATACTGCCGAACTGAAGGCAAATTGTTTTTCTACAAAGAGATGAAAATATATCCTCATAATCAGCAACTACAGAAATCAACAGGCATGAAAATTGCACTATCTTTAGAAACATCAGATAAATATTCATGGGTGCTCAAAGAGCCAGAGTTTAGTATTTTGGCAATTTGTACGCATCAAGTTCTATTACCATACATATGGCTGAAAGCATTGCAAAAAGTGCTTCGTTTATTCTCTATATCTGGCTAAGGTGAGGTAACAAGTAGGGGTGGGCACGGGTGGGATCGAGCCAACTCACCCGATCATAATTAGCCCACCCAAAAAACTTCAGGTTTAGATTTTTAGGCCTGAAAACCAAACCAAAATATAGAGAATGTGGGTCAGGTCAGGGTCAGTCCTAAATCGGGTTCGGGTTACTAAACCCGGAATTTTGCTCAGCCGAAACATTTTAATAGACAATTAGTTGTCAATTATTAGAAGTTGACATTGGCAATTTATACTTTAGATATTATGTTCGAGTCTCAGGTCAAATCCAAAATAAAAATCATTCACCCAAGATCTGAACAGATTTAAGCTATTTTCTCCTTGGGTGAATTCAGGTTTAACCCAATTTTATCAAACATAATCTGAACTTTCAAAATTTGAGCCAACCCTGATTAAATTTTGGGTTAAACCCAAAATATGCCCACCCCTAGTGACAAGTCAGAAAGAGAACCTTTATAGAGGGATCAAGTTATTCAAATTCAAGAACCAAAAAATTTGAAGAAGACAAATTATTAAAGTAACAAATCTTTTTCTCTTTCTTCCTCTCAGTTTCTTATGTAACAAGAGTCAAGTCACATACTAACATACAAATTGCGAAGATAAATTAACAATAGAAAGCATAGAAAATTATCTTACACAGAGACATGTATGAAGGCTATGGGTAACTCTCTGGACAATATCCTGATCAACAAATCGTGACAAAATGCATATCATCTGCCATGCACGGACTTTGCGCCTATGGATCTGACAAGACAAACAAGTGGTAGAGCAGGTCATTTTTTTTTCAAAGATATAGCCAAATAAAAAAGTGGCACTTCGTAAATAACAAAACAATTTACTAGTTAAATCATCTGCACAATCATTTAACCATAATGAAAGTCAAATCATTTAACCATAATGAAAGTAAAATCTATATACTCCATTATTAAAGAATTTATTAAGGATCTGAGGGTAATACTAATTGATTCATTCTTTTGGCAAAAGGTTTTCCTTCATGGGAATTCCATGGCTGCAAATAAACAACACTATTTAAGAGAAAGACATGTTTCTGAAAAAATGTACAAAACCAGAACAAGTAGCAAAATTGTGGAAATATTCCCTAGACCATTTGTAATTATTCGGTTGAGTGCTATATTTACGTAATTGAGAAATTTATGGCTAAAATGATATTAGGACTCTGCACTTTATACTCCATTTAATTATGAAGATTAGTTTCCTTTTTTATTTCCTGGAAGATAAATACATGTAGAGCAGAATGAAAAAGAACCAAGCCTTTCCAAATTCTCTCTGTTTTCAAAAATCACAAGTAATCTATATCTAAGATGCAGATTGCAGAGAGAATGAACAATGAAATAATAAATAATTTCCAACCATTTAAGTTTAGTTTATCTGAAGCACATAATACAAAATAGCATTTAGTTCAGATTGATCTCATAACTCAATATGGTATCAGAGCAAAATGAGGTCCTTGCTATGAATCTTACTTACTCCCTATCATCATAATAATGATAATATTTCCATTAATTTGGAGCACATAAAAACAATATATTCCGATTCCCGAAGGTCACTTAGGGTGATAAATAAAAATAATAGATGTGTTCCATCTTTAACATCTTAAGATTTTAGTTCAGGACTTCAGGTGGAGTAACAATTCAAGAAAAGTATCATTCTTCATCAGTTTCATTTCCTCATAAGCATGAAGGGTGATAAAATACTGTAACTTACAGCACTGTACTTCTTATACAACTCCTTAGATAGATCCTTGTCAGTAAGCTGCATTAACATGTAATCATAAGTCCACCATAGTGTGCAGAACTAAAAACTCAATCAAAATGTAATATTTAATAGAAAAGTTATAAGTTAACAAACCCTACTCCTGGGCAAAAATAAAATATATTAAAATTAAATAAATGCACCAAACCAAGAAAAACAAAATTGGATGTGAATGCCTAAGTGTGTGTGCATGTCAATGCGTGTATTAATAACAAAACAATGATTTATTTAGTTGAGTATTCAGAGGCCAATTATGAAGAAAGAAGCCGTGATAGACCAATAGGAAAATGGATCTAGTATAAAAGACTAAGGAAATCAAATATAGATCTATTTTGTTGCTAGTATTGTTGTCTGGGGACTAGGCAAGAATTTAAGAGCAGATTCAGAAGAATCCAATACCACAGAATTAATAAGTTCCAGCAAGAACATTTTGCCAGATGCAAGGGCAGCAATTCCATCATTGCTTTCTCTGGTCAGTCCTGCCATACAGGCAATATCTGCAAGTCTATGGAACAAAACAGCAACGGATACGCGTGCATACAACTCTGTGTTGATAAATTCCTGGTACGCCAAGATAAGAAATGTTTGATTAGAGACACTTACAAAGGAAGTGCATACACTAATAGTAACAGTATCTCTATAATTAAAAAATAAAATACTCTATCCAAACATGTCAATGTATAGATGAACTTCAAACCGCTTAGAAACCATATTTAGGAAAGAAATACATAAAGGCATGTGAGAAGCCTATGAAAATTCTGGTTCCCTTTATGTACTAGAAATGCTAAAGATAGAAGTACTAATATTCACTGCAAATGAAGCAATGCCAATGTATATACATCTCATAAGAATAGAAGCAAAGGACCTTTCTGGGATGGTTATCAATCAGGTCAGGTGTCAAGAAATACAATCACTCTAATGTAGAGACCAAGAAACTAAATGCTACTTGTTTTCATTTATTCATGAAAATAATATGATTATTTTTTGTAGACTTCAGTTCATTGTACTATTATTTCCAATTGGAAATTTTTACTATAATATCAGACTCTTATTTCCAAAGTCTAGATGATAATTTTCATATTTTCATGCAAACTCTTTCTAGTCAATTACTTTCAACTTATATACACTTATGCTTTAGACTTTTCTGTAATTAACCTTTAGTTATATTGGTTGGTTCTCTGAAATGCCTAGGTTTCATGTGTATAGCAAACAATGGTCATTAATTAAATGGACAGTTGAACAAACGAAGCAAAGAAACATGTTTTCTGCTCCTCTGTGAAAAGCTCTGCATCTTTGTTACAAGGCAGGGATGCAACAGAAGTATATAGAACAATTAAAGAAAGTAGGATAACTTACTTCAGTCAGTTCAGGGTCAGGGCTTTTAGCCAGCACAGCTACTTCACATTTTGCCTCTTGATTTTCAGACAATTCAGCTTCAAAATCCTCATCGAATGCAACTAAAGCAGGATGAATTCAAACATAACACAACAAATAAGTATTTAACACAACTGGTTGGCTGTTTATGTAATGAAACTATAAAATAATAAAGCTATGACAAAAAAAAATTATTTTAAAAAGTAAACAATGAAAGCTTGTAATAACTGCCATTTAAGTTAATAATTCTATCATAAGCCATACCAGAACCATAAAGCGTTAACAACATTAACTCTTTTATGTAGTACTTTATAATACTGGGATTTGCAAGCCAAAGCCCAGTTAAATGTAGTGCAGCTAAGCGAATAGTGCGTGGACTCTTAGTGCCTTCTTCAAGAATTTTCTCCACAAACTGCATAAAGATAACGAATAAGGATTCTTTTCCAATGCTGTAGCTCCTAGAATGAGTAATTTATCAAGAAGGAATCACTAAGAGCACTCCCTCTGAGGGGAAAATTTAGACAGGGACAGCAACCAACCCATTTCAAAGGCCCAGGTGCACCATCCAACTCATGCATGTTCTCATCACTAAACATAGAATACTGCAATACAGAAGACAAAAGTGCAGCAATGGGAGCAACTCTCCTTTTGTTGCAGCTCACATGTAAGATCCAAGAAGAGTGCACCAACCTCCACATCATCTGCATAGACATTAGAATTAGTTGACAAATCCAATGTAATTCTGCCCTCTCGTAGAGAATCTAAGTCATAGAGATTAAGAGTATGCGTTTATGACTTTTATGTTTGTCGTAGAGAATCTAAGTCATAGAGGGAAAAGTGCAGTTTGTCACTAAATTATGACTGAATAAGATTTTAGTCCCTAGTTATACTTATATATCATGAGCAGGTATAGCCCCTTGATTTTTAACCATGTTCCAGTTTGGTCCTCCAATATTATAGTTTTAGCCCTAAGTTATGGTTTAATAGCAATCTTAGTCCCAAACTGTCCAGCGTGGGAAGACCACTACCACAATGTGGATTTAAACATAGGGGCTGTTTATGCTCAAGATGAACTAGGGCTAAAATTTCTATACAACAACTTAGGGACTAAGATTGCACTTTTCCCAAAAAAAAAAGGTGGAAGGATATCAAAATAAAGACACGAGGAAACTGAACAGTTTTCTAATATTTTTCAAAAGGGAAAAAAATTGACTACTTGCCTTCCAACAATAGTAAAATCATAATAAATGTGGAATCTAAATTGTATATAGAACAATCCTCCTTACAACGCTAATTTTTAGACTCATTAAAATGACAACACAGCTACCTTGACAATGATTTCCAGAACACAAATTACATAGCATGGCTTTGAAAACCCCATGAAAATTTTAAATATTGAGCATACCTTAGTACTTATGCCAGCACAAGAAGAAACCATTAATCCCCTCTGTCCTGAGACAAAAAGCTCCAATAGCAATCTGACTGATCTTAGTATGGGCAAAACAGAGGCCTCACCAGCATTCTCAAGGCTGCAAATTCATTTAGAATGGTAAGCAGATCTTATCTCTGCTCTTCAGTAGCAGTAAGCTACAACTCAAAATACAACTAGGATGAACAGATAAAAATATAGATGGACAAAAAGATGGTGGACTGCAGTTACTCTTCTCCAAATTATCTTTTTGGCTGTGTGTGTGTGTTGTGGGTGGGGGGAAGGGGGGAAGGGGGGTGTTTTAACACTGCAATTGCTGATGATGTGGAGTTTGGCAGGACTTGGATACGTGCTACTCTAATAAAAATATATTGACATAGATCAAGAATGGATTGCTCTTCCCGTGCAAACATGCAGACTTGCACTTATAGAGTTCCTGATGTGCACTTTTAGGGTATACCTACAGTGCACATTTGGAATTTCTAAAAATCAACCGAGCATTCAAATTATGCACAAAAAGAGTTTCTCACTAATCATGCACAACAGACATTCTAAAAATGCACAATAAAACCCAAAATAAATAAAATATAAAAAAAAATGTGGAAAACAGTCTAAAAGTGCACACAAGAACTCTAAAAGTGCAAGTCCGCACGAAAAGAGCAGTCCACACCAAATCCAAATTCTATATATATATATATATATATAACATATGTATATATATATATAGCATATGTATGTATAGACACATTCATAGCACATTTGTTTCAAGAGAGGATCTTCATAATCATTTGTTGTGGAACTAATCTAGAAATAGCAAAATCATAAATCCCTTACTTGTCAACAAGATCATTGAAAGCCCATCTCAATATGTCATTGGAGAAGTAAAAGTTATCATTTCCCAGACGAACTCCATTCTGGAAAGCAAATTTAGGAATTGACAGCAAAGCTTCAAGGCATATCCACTGAAATGATGAGAAGAAACCACTCAGTATCGTTTACTGTATACTTATTAGAAACAACTGTAAGTCAATTGGTGCAAGAGATGATCAAATTAACTACAAAGAATGAGCATTAAGAATGTCTATCCCTTTTTACTTCACAACAGTCAAACAAGGCAGATGCCTCAGGCCTTTTCTCATCACAAGATTCACATTAACTAGATCCCCAAACAGTCTAATCAGATGCCTAAAGATAACTTTCCTTCCCAAACCACAAAAAGAGGTGATTTAGGTCTCCCTAGAATTATTTCCAAGCATTCGTGTTCATGTCAAACTATGAAATCAGCAGGTGCATGTCAAACAAGTACATGATCACTTGGCAAAAATGTTTCAATGCTTAAGTACCAAGTACAGACAAAAAGCACCAATAAAAGCCAAGTACAGACAAAATCATTCACCTTCCAATGCAACAAAACTGCTCGCCGTGTTCGTACTAAAGTTCCAGCACCAATTAAACTATTGATGTTCTGAAGGAAAGTACTAAAAAAGGAATCCAATATCAGCCTATCATCTGCTTCTGATGGAGATAAACCATCATTTTGTTTGACAAGATCTAGAGATAAAAGAGAGAACATAGGTGCCATTTCTTTCAAAGCATTGCCCACTGCTTCATATGCTGCTAGAGAGATTTCTGCTTCAATCTACTATAGAAAATCCAGTCAATCAACGGAGATAAATTAGTTATATCAAAGAAAGAAAAGTCAAAGATGAAAGGTAATTTAAAAATTTGAAGAAGAAGATCATCCGGCACAACCACAAAACCTGTTTTAACTTAGGACCGAGATGATATGCATTGCATATGTTAAAACAGAGAAAAATTGAGCAACTACTATATCTAATGTCAGAAGTACCTCTGAATTATAGGACGAGGATGTAATAACCTTCCAGCAGGCATTCCAGAGGAAGGTTATGGCAAAGTCAATTGAAGCATCCTTTCTGAATTGAATACACCACTTTGAGATGGATGCTACAGATTTTATGGCTGTTATCTGTTTATCAAATTTCATAATGACTTTAATAACTTGTAATTCAATAAATGATCACATTCTAGCATTGAAGAGAATGAAACTTTATATGAAGTATTTAATGAGAATAACATATTCAATCAAAATCTTGTAGCAAAAGTGCCATGTGTGGCATTCTTCTGATACAAACGTAGCAGGTTATCACTTCTGTTCCAAGGCAGGGAATTGAAAAGACCAAAGTTTTGGAGTACATAAAAGGATCATACAGCTTGCAATACAGAACTGGCAGTAGAAGATGGCATCCGACGCTGACTTGGACCTCCCAGCCTTCCTTTGATGGAACCAGGAAGAACACTGTCTTCTATTATGCTTCTGGAGTCAAAGATGTAACATGACAATCTGGCAAATGAGACCAGTGAATCCTGCTTGAAGACAACATTTTACTTTAGAGAACTATATTCTCCATTCTAATAAGCTTCATTTTAGAGAACTTTCAAAATATGGTTGACAGAATAGCACATAAGAGTTTGGAAAAGAATCATCTTCATACCAGTAATGAACAAAATGATTTGGTAAACTTCTCAAAAATACGAGAATCCTTTGCCAGAAGAGTGTCAACTGCTTTACCCGGAGAGTCAAGGCCCATTTTCAATCTTCCACTTGTAAAACACTCCACTACTCTATCTTCAATTAGTTGTAGTTCATATACCAAGCTCAAAATAAGGATGAGATATTTCGCAGGAATCCACTCCAAAAGGATTTTCTCTTTGCAGATATCAGCACCATGCTCTTGAATAAACTGAACAAAATGATTTCCCTGGTATTAGGAACCCATAGAACAGATGAAAGGCAAAAACAATGAAAAGCAAGTAAGCTGGAAATATGTACATCAAAGCTGTACCTAATAAAACATAAATAAAGTAGTACCTATTCATCAATCAAGATTAGTGGATTATGCTAGAGAGAGATAGAGACTACATCTCAGCTTAAACCGTTCTTCCTAAAACCCCTTTAATAATAGTCTGAAATATTCACAGTGAATTGTTGGATGATATAAGTTTTTATTTTCCTATTGAGGAAACAGTGTAGATATCTTGCTTGCTGTTAGGAATTATGGTAAACCGGCAGGCGGCAGGTGCCATGAGCCAACCCACCAATGAGGCAAAAGCAACAAGAGAATAAGCCAAGGATAAGAGAATAATATTATATGTATTCCTGTTATAAACTAAGATTGGGCTAGGGTCACTCAATTGGGCTATAATGCACATAAGCCAAACCACACTAAAAGATTGAATCCAACCAATTAGCTAGTCTCACCCATGACATTATAAACCCATATATTCTCTCTTATTTTATCAATGTGGGACTCTTAACACCCCCCTCAAGTGGACAACCGGGCCATTGCTCCGGATGCCACCAAAGTGGACTGAACAAGAGAGCTTACGAAAGCTTGGACGCCACCAATACCCATAACCGAGTGAACCGAACAGACTCTGATACCATATTATAAACTAAGATTGGTCTAGGGTCACTAATTTGGGCTATAATGCACATGAGCCAAACCACATTAAAAGATTGAATCCAACCAATTAGCTAACCTCACCCATGGCCTTATTAACCCATATATTCTCTGTTATTTTATTAACGTGGGACTCTAATAATTCCAATAGAATTGAATGTAGTGAGATGACACAGAAACTAGAAACCCTTCCATCTCTAGGATTACTGAACTAATAGGAAAGTAATGTAATCAAGTAAATTCTGAATACTTCTAAGATCACTAACTTGAGTGTTCACAACCATCCTAATCTCAATTTAAGAATGCTCTTAACTATTCTTACACTCCCCATCAAGTTGAAGCAAGTGAAATATGCCAAAATTTTCCTTGAAAAAAGACAATCTTGCACCCAACTTTCAAACAAATCATCAACAAGATCTCCAATAAACTTGTGCCAAATTATAATCTCGAAGCCTCAGAATTTAATTGTTCTTGCTAGAAAAAGATATTGCATTTGGAACTTGAGCAAATAAGGCTACTTGCCCATCTGCAAAAGGTGAATTTATTTTTTTCAACAGGAAAAAGAGAGAACCAAACAAGACTTGTTTTAGAATGCAGTTATTTTATGAGAAGAAGCATCTTGAAGAAGAAATAACCAGATAAGACTTCTTTAGAATTATGGTAGCTTTGTAAAATGATATGAAGGGGAAAAAAAAAACAAACAAACAAGACTCTTTTGGCAAAATATTTATAGTAAACTAACAAGAATCAAATGCACCACCTCTCTTGAGAGCTCATAAAAATCTGATTAGGATTTTGGAACATGGGTACCAAAAATTATCTTGAAAGTTGAAAAGAACACAATTTTCAGGAAAACACTCTAGTACTGTTCATGAGTACAAAACCTCCCTGAAAATCTGTCAAAAATAGGCTGTGGAAAAGTGGTTCTGATACCATGTCAGAAATTGTGAAATGGCAGTCCAACAGGTAACAAGAACCAGCATCCACTGGCAAGGCCAAAGCAACAAGAAAATAAACCAATCAGAAGCAAAGTATGCAATAAAGTGAGAAACCAAGAATCCTTCCATCTAAAAGGATTCCTAAACCACTAGGAAATTAAAGAAATCAAATAAATTCATTTTACTTCTAAGATTCATATTCCTAACCTAAGATTTGGTAACCATATTAATCTCAATTTAGGAACACTGTTAACTATTCTAACAGAACAATTATAGCAGTCTAAACTTAAAGTTAATAAAAGACAAGCAAATCAATAACCTCTCTTTTCTTAAAGCACTGCCCTATCTTATTGGTGTGCAAATACAAAGAGATATAAGCCACGTTGCAAAAAGAGAAATGATAAAAAGGAAATATATAGTTAAATACTTCGCACATATAGGAAGTTAATATAAAATGAAGAAACTAATGAGGGGTAAGTCCTACATACCACAAACAGAATTATCTAAAAAAAAAACAATAAATTGATTACAGAAACAGTTTCCTGATCCGTTTATAACTAGTGGGAATAGCATTAATATTTCCATTACCTGATACTACTCCCTCTACTCTAGGAAAAAGAAATGGATAATTTAGTAAACAAGTAGGTTTATTGGCAGCACAAGACAACGTAATGTGAAACATGTCCTTCAACACTATATGACTATATATAGAAAAAAAAAATTTTAAAGAAGCATCATAGAGAAATACATATTATCAAGTAGGCAAAGAGGCAATTCTAATGAAGCCAAAAGATGCAAACCATGAATATGGGATCCAAGTCTTGTTCCCCCTTAATTACAAGAAAAAGAACCCTCGCCCATCTTTTTGCTTCAGATTCCCAAGCATCCAAGTCTTCATCATCATATGTAATGAAGCTATGCAGCATACTATGACAGCTTATGAACTTTGGTGGGAAACAAATTAGAGTCCGCAAAAGTTGAAGATTTGTGTGGCTGGAGTTAGAAGAAAAATGCACTTGGCAACTCTGTAGCCACTTCTGCACTTTTAATCTCAATGAACCTAGAAAGTGGATAAGCAAAAGAGAGCCTTAGTGTTCCATTCTGATTTCTCTTTTTTCTTTTCAAGGGAGGAGAGAGGTTGGTTTAAGGTTAATGTATACAATATAGTATATGGGTATCATCACTAATAGATTAAGCTTTTAGTTAAGGTGGAACACATAATTCAACATGGTAGCAAGAGTAGGCAAAGGTCCAAGGTTTAAATCCCACATGCCACCTATCATCAAAATATTGTCATGTTTTTAGCCCATCAAAATTAGTAAAAGGGTAACCATTATCCTCTCTGATAGCCTAAACTTTTAATCAAGGTGAAACATATCAGTCAATAGAAAGGAAGACTATTACCAATAGAACTACAGGTAGAAATTGTGACACAGATAGCTTAAGTATGGAAGAAGTGACAAAAAAAATTCCTTATACCTCCACTATCAGTAAGTTCTCGTGGCAAGCTTGCAACAAAAAGCAGTAGGGTTTCAAGAGGCACATCATGTGGAGCCATCACAGACACAGCAGCATCAAGAATTTCCTCACAAACTGCAAGCAATGGAAGGATTACCATAACAAATATTGCATAACATAAACAAAGTGAAAAAACTAATGTGAAACCTTGATGCCGGTAAGTGGGATTGAAATGTTGTCTACTGCTTTCAATGACAAATCTGAAAACATCCAGTAAATCTGCTTTGTCTATAGAGCTTTCTTGGGCAAATCTGGCTTCTGTAACACCTGCTGCTGATACACCATTCTCTTGATCATTTTCAGAAATGCTATGTTTCTGATCTCCACAAGCAGCAGAAGAAATACACTTCACAAGGCACATTAGTCCAGCTCGTCCAAAAGATTGAGTTTTAGCAACAGATGCCAAACTTATAAGGAAAGCAACCCTGTATAAAACAAAAACCTTTTGATTATTAGAGGGGAGGGAAAAGGCTCTCCGTTCCATTCTTAGCCTATGAAAGACTATGGACATGTGTGCTTTCATAAATTAAGGCAGTGTGATTTTAATTAGGGGAAATGCATGTTTGGTCCTTTGATAATTCGCATCTGGTTGTTTTTGGTCCCCCATTGCAAATGTCACTGAAAAAACAAATTTCTTGAGAAGCAACAAACAACTAAATTTATGGAAGTTGCATCAATAACCTAGATTACTTAAACCAAATTTTAACAGATTTGTGAGTTCGTTGCACAGATAAGTACTTGGGGTCATGTTACCGAAACTCATTCAGGGCATTCTTAATAAAGAAAATGGAGCATCAGTTATCACAGTATGATCGTGCACCTTTGATCCAAATAGCTAGTATATACACATAGAAACTTGGCAGCAGCTTCAATTGTCCATGTAGAATAGACTCCTTTTACACCTAAAAGTACACATGCATTAAGTCAAGAAAAGTAATTGTTCGGTAAAAATAAAATAAAATAAAGTAAGTCAAGAAAAGGTGTGACTATAGCAAAGGGATTAAAAGGAACTTTCTTCTGGTACCTTTCCAACAAGAACTAACAAATAAACACAGCTAAAAAGGACGCAATTAACCCCTAATCCAGAACAAGAAGAGAGAGAGAAACAAAAAATACAATATAATAAAGTAATTAGTCTTAACAGCATTCCACATAGTATAGACTGCATTCTTAATTACTACCAACATCACAAAAAATATTGCTTTCAAGAAAGTCACCAGCTCAAGATAATACTCTACTTTTAGACTTTTTCCAGTTGCTTCAACAAAAGGTTAATATCAAATTTCTTAAAACCAACAAAGGCAATAGCATGATCCATCACAAGCATTCATTTTTACCAATATACCCATTTTTATTAAAGGGAGCATGTGGCTGTTTAGGGATAAAGAAAACAAACCAAAATCTTTGTGGTGCACAGGGTCGTTCAATCCTTCCATAAGGGGCCCAAAAATGAAATTCTGAGAGATCAATTCTGCACAGCATTTATATTTTCTCCACTCAATACCCAGAAATGACTGCATAATCAGGCACCTTACTGCAACATAAAAAGATCACTTTAATATAAAAATTATAAGTCCACATGTAACGTGTCAAATAACAAGTTGTTGAATATTAGGAAACCTTTATTGAATATTAGGAAACTCCTAGTAGGGTGGACTTAGTTTCTTATTCCTATTAGGATAGATTTGGTATGTAGTTTAGTATATATAGAGGTACTTAGGAACATAGAGAATAACCGTATTGTACTCTTTCATTATAATATATTCTATTATTCTCTGGTTTTCTCACATACTTTGCTTCCGCCTAACTAGCGGGTGGTTGTTATTCTCCACCCGCCAGGTCTTTCAATCCCTCAATTTCAACACAAGTAATATAAAGCAAAGCCAAAAATGTTAAATTTAAAGGTTCCTATACCTTGAGGGTTATCATGGCAAAAGCCACGCTCCCACAGTACAACCAACCAGTCAAAGGTTTCCTCTAAAGTGTCCATACACATATGATGGGGTTCACAATTCAATAGACTTTCTGGAGATGGAGAATAATGGAGCAGCAAGGTCATCTGTAGAAGCAACCAAACGGCAAATATACAAGTGTCATTATGAATTTATAAACCAACTCAACATCCAAGGAAGCAGAAACTAGAAACTGCAAGAATCAAAAGCAGAAAGTGTAGGGATATGATCATTAAATTCCTATTCTAAAAATTCGTGGAACAAGTGTTTCAATATCAACACACAACGAGGCAAAGTACTACAAATTGCCTAACATTACTAGAGTATACTCAGTAGTGGATTGTAATAAATCCCATGAAATGCCCATTTAAGCACATTTTTTTTTCTTTTTTCTTAAAACTACAGCATATTATTCACACGATCGTGAAGGTACCAACACATGCAATTATGTTAATTATGTCAAACCTGGTGATTCCATGCTGCTTCAACCAAGTGAGTACCATACTCTTCAAGCATTTCATACAAAAGAAAGAATGCCTCCCATTTCTGTGTACTGCTCGAAGAATCAACAATAGAATTGCAGATTCTACCAACCCCCAGGGACTTGGCTTCATTCTCCGCCCACCGCTCTCTCTTTGTCAATCCACGAGGGACTGAATTTATTTCATCCAGAACATTAACACTAGATTGAAATTGGTTTTCCACACTTAAACTTATTGTTCGTTTCAGTGTATGTAGTGATTGCTTCCTCACTAAGCTCTCCTTATTGACCTAAGAAGTTCAAGACAAGTGAGATAGCATACAGAAGCATTATTGCATATCAATGAAGTATATCACCAATTAATAGACTGTAGTTTATACCAAGCCCTTTTTAATTTCATCCCAGAATTCCTTCTGAGCTCTCAAATCAAACACTGTTTCCTTGCCATTGAGAGATGCATCTACTGGCCCAAGACTCCCACGAGCAATAGAGAAGAAAGACAAATACAAAGAAAGTGTTGCATATGCATCCCGTCTCTCCAGAGGGCCCAAAGAGAACAGAGCCTTGCAACTCTTCCATAGGTCCGCAAGAATATGGTTCCTGGGAAACCACCAATAAGTCATTTATTGAATAAATGAACACTTTATAACATGAAAATACATCATATTAGGGTCAATACTTCACACAACAAATATAGGCAACAGAATTCTACCGAGAAAGCACATATTTTTGCCCATTAATTGAGACTTCAAAAGCAGAATGACAATCAAATGCTTGGAATATGGAAGGGAGCAGAAAGCTAATTGCAGAAGACCGATGTTCCAAACTTTGCAAAAGCATTTCAATTGTCAGATTGAAAAGATCCCAAACCAAATTTGCAGCAAACATTTTCGCACAGTCCCTGTCTGCCACATTCGATTTAGAAGTTGGTCCTACTGATTGTAAGGTTCCAAGTACCAGTTCCAACATCAGGGTCAACATGTAACAGGATGTAGGCAATTGAAAATAGTTGGATTCAGATAGGAAGGTGTTGTTATTCATCTCAGCATTTCTTAGCTTGAAGGAAGCATCTTGTGTAGATTGCAGACCAGGGTTCTGGCCACCTAAATTGTCAATATGAACATTCCATTTATAAACCGCCAACTCTTTATTTTGAACCATACCCATTGATAGTCCAATTGATCGTAACAAAAAGGGCACAATGGTCGATCCAACAATTTCCCAGCTGTTTGTTTCAATAACAACTCCAAAAAGCAAACCTGCAACCTATACATCATATGCAGGAGAACACAACATGAGTAGTAAAAACTAAAAAGTGATGAATAACATGAGTAAACAGAGTTCATACATTTTATATCTATAGCTGTTTACCTGGTATAATAAGCATGTCAAACTACCTGATACACATACCTTATTTAATAGCACACGGTCATATGAATGTACCAACTTCATCAATGGGATAAAAATTTCCAAAATAAACAACTGCATGGAATTGACATCAGACCCTGCATCAAAACACCTTTAAACTATCAGATCAATTTCATCTTACTAGGTCATAATGAGACAAAAATCAGACATCAGTATTTAATGAATTGCAAGAGATATGATCATCAGTTAATATTATTATGTATTTCAGAACACAGTTCAAAATAATTTTGAAATATTAAATGTAACAAAAGGACAGCATCATCAAATATTAAGAAGCCATTAAGGGCACAGCATCATCTTTAGGTTTGTGTAATTTTTGAACATTAAAGGTGGTTCCAATAATCGCCAACAAAGTGAAAAGAAACAAGATAGTAAGCCCTCAATAGATATCATAAATAGCATGCATTCATCCATGGACACAAATTACGAACATTTGATAAATGACCAACAGCGTATGGTGAGTGGCAGATAGATACAGAGCCAAAAGTTCAAAAACATGAAAATTAATATGAAATACTGTAACATAGTTCAACTTGTATGCAAACCAAAATGAAGCTTTTGCTATTAAGAGCATCCATATCAATGGATTATTTGGGGTTTTTGGAACAGTGTTTTGTGAGTTGGAGGAGAGAGAAGGCAAGAGAGAGAAGGTTTGAGTTCATCTGCAATAAATGGTTTTTGGAACAGTAATTAAGTCAGAGGGAAGAAGCAAAGATGTGCGCGTTGGGCGCACAGCAAATGCCCACCGGGCGGTGGCGCATTTATTTCAACTTTTTTTTTTACTGACTGCGTCAGTTTTTTTTGTTTTCTTTTTTTTTTTTATCTTTTTCTATTTTTTATCTCTTTCTCCTCTCATATTCTCTTTCCTAATCACACTTACAAAAACTCCTCAAAAACCACAAAAGAACCTCACTATTACAGATGCTCTAAGAATAGATATGCAACAAAAAGTCTAGATAGAATAAATCAAAACAGAAAGAAGATAGAAATGTTAGTCTAGTCCAAAAGAGAAGTCAAAAATAAAACTCAAAGTTTGCACAACCAAAACAGGATTCAGAAACATAACTCACCAGGTTTCTTCAAAATATGACATAATGCACCAACATATGATTCAATAAAATTACGCTGTTCGAGTTCCAAGTTCTGCCCTGCCTGTAATTTTTCCTACCAAAACAAGATCCATATTGGACTCCACTTACTCAATCATTAAAATCAAAAGTATTTCAGTGCCCAACTGTTCAAAATATCAGCTTCCAATTGATAAAACAAAATAACTAGAGCTGCACATGACTTAATTCATTATCATACTGGGCACCTAAAATCAATACCCACTTTTAAGGATGCAGCTCTAGTACCCACTAGTCTAGCCAAACTAATGCCAATTTTCAAATGAGGCTTAGCTAAATGCAAAGCTAAGAAAACAAGACTTCTTGGTTTCTCATAAAAGCTGTGTAATTGTCTATTGATTACTATTTGCAACCTGTTTACTCGTGTGCTCTCCTCTAGCTAAAACGACAAAACTAATGCAGATTTTTATTTATTTTTAATTACAAGAGGTACAAATTCCTTATATCATCTCTTTTTTTCCAAGCAGAGCAAAGCGGGATATTTAAAGGTGGTACCTTGGCAATGCTGGGAAACTCTTCAAGAAGAGCAGAAAAAATTGAGAATGGAGATGAAGCTGTGGAAGCCAATATACAATCCAGCATCGCCGGAATAGCTTCCGGAGGGACCAGCCGGAAACTGGTCAGCAATGAAGCAATGATTGGGTCCATCAATAGATTGGCCTTGTAGAGGGAAGAGGGAAGAGGGAAGAGGACCTCTTTTTTTTTTTTGAGGAAAAAGAGGACCTCTTTATGTTCAGGAAAATTTCAAATGGAATCGCATATAGTAAGTGATAAACCCTAACCGGGGTTTTACGTTGGGCGCTGACCGGACGGGGTTTTGTAAAGATTTAAGGGGGTGTTTGGTTATTGGCTTATAAGTTAAACTAGTATTATACCCGTACGATGCACGGATGAGACTAATGCTATTTATTAAATAGAAATAGAATATTTTAAGATTAGGAACTTAAATATTATTAAAAATTTCATGGTAGAGAATAAAAATTTACAAAAAGCATTTGGCCAATATTGTGCTGAATTTTGATTCTGATGGTATTGATTCAACAAATATATTATTTACGAATAGTAATTTACAAATTATTAAAAACTTCATGGTATACAACATTGGTAGTAGAATTATTACTCTCTCCACCTTCGTTCGCTATTAGAATTCTTTGTCCATGAACAAATACCGGTTTCCTTAAGAGTAACCTTACATGCGTCAAAGTTTGACCTTGACTCTTGTTGATAGTCACTGCGTATGAGAGCATTAAAGGAATTGCCTCCTTTGGAATTTAAAAGGCAATCTTGTATCAGTAGGGGTCATTGACATCCTTGGAATCAAGACAATTTTGTCTGCATTGTTTCCAGTTACAATCTTTGCTTCCACAACATGATCAGATAACCTGATAATGTTCAGTCTTGTATCATTGCACAGTCCCATCGAGTGGTCTATGTTTCTCAATAACATTACCGGAGAGCCAACCTTTAAAGTTAAAGCATGGTTAGGGATTCCAGAAGCTTTTAACCCATTTAGAAATTCAGGAGTGTGCATATCATTTAGGATACCATCACTTGAATCAGATTTGCAGACGGTGTCGCAACTTAGATAGGTCTTGCTCTCGGCAACATGCAAATCAGTCATATACTCATTGATTGCATTGACCACATCTAGTGTTGGAGCCAAAATTGCCCGACTTTCCATGTATTCTTGCTAACAACAACCCTCCTTGAACATTGGGAATAATGCTATCAACAATTGTGGCTATGTGGTCATCAGTGGATGGCAACAACATTTCATTAGGGATTTGGACGTTTGCATAACCATCATTAGGCCCCCCCATTGTTCCATCTCCGATAGCAGCTAACCATGACGCAAATTGTTCAACCTTTTGCATATCCACTCCTGGTTCCCTATTGTTCAGTCTTAGATTCTTTGTTAACCTAAGAACTTGACACGACTCCCACAGATACGAAGAGTTGATTGAAGCTGAAACAATATCTTGTCTCGAACCTTTAGGGACGATTGGCAAAATTTGTCTGAAATCACCACCCAAAACCACAATCTTACCACCAAAAGTTTTTTTGTTACTATGAGGATCGCTGAACTGCAAGAGATCACGCAATGTCCTATCAAGTGCTTCGAAGCAGTGTTTGTGCATCATTTGGGCTCGCCGTAGAGGGTTGAGCCTAACGCTTCGTCGTAGGCTTTCAGCCACAGTTTTGCCCTGTCTAAGCCATGGGGTGTCGGGTTGTAGATTTGGGGTTCCCATATGATCATAGACGGAGATTGCCCTCCGATATCTCTCTTGCGAGCTATCCGTGGTTCATGGTTTCCCTGAGTGGGGTCCGGTTGGGACTCGCCTCTCGCCGTTCGTATTGGGTTTGAAAATCCACGAAGGTGTTCGACTACTGATACAGCTAAATACGGAAGAAGTACTGTATTATATATATGAACCGGGTACGGAGTACAAAGTACAATACCCTAAAGGGAGACCGAGCTACGTGACAGTGGGTCAGAGGTTCCCGGTCTCTTTAGCTACTGTTAGGTAGAAATAGCCAAAAGTCCTCCTACTCGCATTAAATGCTCCTTTTATAGCATCGCCCAACGGCCATTCCGGTCTTCCGGCATGCATGACGCGTGGCGGACATGCACCGGTCTGTCTACTGTTCCCGCACACTCGTGGTCCGCGTGTGCGGGCGTGGGGTCTCAAGTTCGAACCCCCGTGGAGGTACCCTTCCGCAGCCCGGGCTCGGGGTCTATCTGGTAGCATGGACCGGGGCGGTAAGCGTACATGAAGAGACCGGGGAGGTATACTGCGGAGACCGGGATTTATCCCTATTCCATCATCTTGGCGGGAAGCTCGATCGGCTGGATCCGAGGGGCGCTGGTGTCTGGCGGGCGTATGCCCGAGGGGTTATCTCCCTCCTATGGGGATTCTCTTGATTGGCATTCTGAAGGCACGCCGGTTGGTTGGATGGTCCACGAGAAGGAGGTTGATCAAGTGTTTCTCGTCGATCCCTTACTGGCTGATTTGTTCATGTGTTCTGTCGTGTAGTCACCATGCTTTCTCAAGTTCAGAGGAAAGTATCAATCCCCACGGACGGCGCCAATGTTGGTTTTATGACTTTTGGGTATGTAGTCAAAGGCAGGCGAACATTACCTGTTCGAATAGCGAGAATATAGGAAATATGTAGGAAAATATAGCGAGAGAATATAGGTATAGTATTGCTCAGAATTGCTTGTCCATTTCTCCATGTATGGCGGGTCTATTTATACATATTTTTGGCCTAGAGCCCTACAAAGAATAAGAATCCTAGACCGCCTCCAATTGAGAGTCCAGGTTACATTATAACTAATAAGCCCTAATCTTGCTAATATTACAAATGCTAAGTCCAATCCTTATTGAACTCTTCTGTAGCTTTGTGTTGAGGGTTCTTCTTGGGCTTTCTTGATCCAATTGCTCTCTTAGGTCAGTCCATGTAGCCCAGGCCTAGTGTATTTATAGCCATAAAGAGAGAGGCAGAGCTATTATATATGAATGGAAAACCTTCATTATATTATATTCCATACATATTTGAATTTCATATATATTATATTCCAATACCTCACTAGTACAGAATTGATCATAAATATAGGACAATTTGCGTCCGGAGTTAAAACTCCGGACGCGTAAAGTGATGCGGTGGCATTTTTGTAATTAAAATATCTATTAGTTAATTAATTTTCGTTTTTTTTTTTAAATAATGAACCAGCTACGTCCGAAGTAGGTACTTCGGACGCAGATGAATAGGGGCGTAACATCATCTGCGTCCGAAGTCCCACTTGCGGACGCAGAGAATTAGCCAAAATCGGCTTCTTCCTTCTTAAAATAACACATCGCTGATAGGGCAACATAGGCTTCCATCGCACACCATTCAGATCTGGGTCTACGCCGCACCATCCCAGCACCCTTGCCGCCGTCCACAGCCTCTGCCTCCCGTCGATCGTCTTCTTCTCCCACAGCGCCGCCTTCAGCCCCTAGCCATTAGCTGCATTGCCGCCGGTCTACAGCCCTCCGTCGTTTCGTAGTAGTAGCTGAGACAAACGATGCCTCCCCTACCGGATCTGCAACCACCGGCTCCCCTGCGATGCCGACGCTACCACCGCCCTCGCCGGTCGCCGTTCACACAGGTACGTACGTTAAACATACATATATGTGTTTATATATTCAATTGCTAGCGTTTCTGTGATTTTGTTCTCTGATATAATAAATGTTTGTAAAATTACTTTTCTTTTGCTTTAATTTTTTCCACTAGGTTTAAATTTGAATCTAGATTCAAGAGGTAGTAATTAAAGGGAGAAGACTGCTTGAAGGATTGGTTAAAGCCACTCCGATTTTTATTTCTTCATAGTTTCATGGACCAAATATCTTCAAGATAATTGATAGCTAATTTAGTTTCTTCTTTCTCAGGACTATTACAAGATAAAACTCCGATTCTGTCTCTAACCTTCCTATAAAGGTAATCTATATATCTTAATGTCTTCTATTCTCACAAACAAGAATAAATTCTCACAAGTTATTCATGATTTAAAAAGTATGCAAAAATCAAGATCATAGAATGAATTTGTACTATTTTCCTACAACGATTAGGGATAGTTTCCTAGTTAGATTGGGAATGTCTTTGTTTATCTATACACCTGTAGTTGTTGGCTTAAGAATTCAACATCCAAACAATGATTCTGTTCAGTCTACTTTTCACCCATTTGTGGCAAGAATTATGTCCTGGGGCCTTTGCAAAATTCTTCTCCTTAGAATGATTGTACTGCTTTTCTGCCTGCATAAAAATGCCTCTGTCCTCTTAGTCATGGTTTCACACATTAGATAAAACCATACACATTAGATATATTACTACTAGAAGATTTTCCAAATAATTGATGAGAACCTGTGTACATGACTCACATGCACATACAATATGTATCACCTCAAGGACTTGGTTTACTGCTATGTTCATCTTTTTAATTATTAATAAGGGGTTCTTTAGAGCACATGAAATCAGGTCACACTACCTTGACATGCTAATCCCATATGATTATTCATTAACAAACCATTGTCTGAACACTGCAGAAGTGGGTGCAATCACAAGTGGAGAATTGACCTACCAGAACCTGCAGAGGTTACTAATTTTAATTGGAGTTAATTGACTAGTATAAATTGCATCATATTTAGACCAATATTTTGTTCCCAATCTCTTGTTTAATGTAGGGTTTGCATTTTTCTTATGATGAAATCAAAATTATCATTTCATATTGTGAGATGGATGTGCCTCACTCAGTTTCTAGAACTCTATGATTGTTTATGATGAGAATTATTTAGTCATGCCTACAAAGGTTTTAAGTAATGACATACCTCTTTTGTGATGATTAAACATTTGATTTTCAACTTTTACATTATTATGATCTAAAAGGTGCATGAACATGGCCTGTTTTGGTGTTTTTTTCTTTAAATTACATCATTATGATCTAAAAGGTGCATGAACATGGCCTGTTTTGGTGTTTTTTCTTTAAACATTGCAGGAGCTTGACACAAATGTCAACCTTTACGCATTGGTGTTTGGTGAATTTGTTTTAAATGATGCAGTAAGTTATTTGTTTCTTTCTTCTATTATGTTCTACTTTTAGTTATACAATAGGTTCCTTGAGGAGTTTGGTAATTCTCTTTACTAATATAGGTCAGTTTAAAAGGTTTTCTAATTAGAGACTGATTTTGATTGAATTTAACCACAGAACATATTTGCTACTCAACAGCGGCATTATACATAAGAGAGGAGATTCTGTCCCCGGTCTAAAGGTATTTATGAATAAAGCTTGTTCCTTTCCCTTATTTAATTTGCTAACAGAATTTTCGCTTTCCTTGTTCTTCTCTTAATGCTAATCCTAAATGTTACAGTAGATGGTGGCCTCATTTTCTACTTCTATACTCAGTAAGTTGTAATGTTAGTTTCTGCAATATATATCATATCCATCTCAGCCTTGGAGTTTTCAGTATTTTGACAAGTGATTTGGATTCTGAGCATGCAGGTGGACATTCACATTAATTACCATCTATTTTGGGGTACATAATCCTCCTCACTCTTCTTCCGCTGCTGCTTTAAATTGTTCCCCCCTTTTTTTTCTTTAAAACCTTATATCTATTTTCATTATGCAAATTATTTAATTTTGTTGTACAATGTAGCTTGGATCGCTGCTATCCATGTATGGGTGTTACCAATACCATAATAGAATCAGCAGTGAAACTCATAATGAGAGGTTTGATGCTGAATATGGATCTGGGAGACCATCTACATATGCTTAACATTCCAGCACTTCAAATGCTATAAAATATTCCACTGCACCTCAAGAACCAAATAGAAAAGTTGCAGACTTCTGGGGCTATGTTTTTCAAATCATTTTCCAGGTAAGCCTCAATGGACCATTTGGCTGTTTTTTCTTTCCTATCCTCTCTCCTTTTTTCTCTACTTTCCACAATATTTACCCTTCTTTCTTGTCAACAGATGAACGCTGGAGCTGTAACGCTTACAGATTGTGTCTTTTGGTTTGTTCTTGTACCATATCTGACCATCAAAGGCTACAATTTGAATTTTGTAAGTATGAGCTGAACTATACTATTTGATGTAGGGGTTCTCTTTGATTATTCTAGTCTGTATTATATATTATATGTATATATTGTCTTTTTATTGCAGTTGATCATAAACATGCATACAATCAATGTTGTTTTTCTGCTTGGTGACACTGCACTGAATTGCCTGGTAAGTTATGATCAATTCCATCTCCAACGTAACTTTCATATATGTTTCGATCAATTCCTTTGAGGCTTTAATGTGATGATTCATGAGCTAAACTAAAGTTTGTATTTTTCAGCGGTTCCCTTGGTTTCGAATTGGATATTTCTTTCTGTGGACAGCTGTTTATGTCATTTTCCAGTGGGCTGTCCATGCCTGCATTGCAATTTGGTAAACTATTCTCATCTGTTATCTTTCCCATTCATATATGTTAATTAGTATAGTAGATAATGGTGATGGATTTTAACTCTAAAAGATGTTATCTTTCCACACAGGTGGCCATACCCATTCCTTGATTTATCTTCTCCATTTTCTCCTTTATGGTATGCACTATTATTGGCTTTAATTTGCTTTTTTCAAACAAACCATGGTTAGTTTAATCAAGCTGTGATGAAAAATGATATCAGGTATTCATCGGTGGCGCTGATGCACATACCATGCTATGGCATTTTTGTTCTGGTATTCTGTCCCCGGTCAAAATTTTTATCAAATAATTTTATTTTTTTTTAAAATAATAATGACTATCTGCGTCTGGAACTGGGCAGTTCCAGACGCAGATAGTCTATTTAAAAAAAATAAAAAATTACCAGCTGCGTCCGGAACGGGCAGTTCCGGACGCAGCTGGTGACTATCTGCGTCCGGGGCAACTCCGGACGCAGATAGTCCGGACCAATTGCGTCTCCGGCATATGCGTCTGGAGTACTCCAGACGCAAAAAGTCCAAAACTCCAGACGCAAATGCCCCTATTTGTACTAGTGCCTATTTATTTACAATTACATTTGTTTATTACCAATGACCAATTATTATCAATCTATAATTGGTAATTGGTAATAAATAAATGGAATTGCAAACAAATAGGTATTGGAATATAATATATATGGAATTCAAATATGTATGTAATATAATATAATGGAGTCCATTCATATGTTTTCACCATTAACGCAATAATATCATATCTTTTGGTAATAATTGGTAATTGGTAATAAATAAATGGAATTGTAAACAAATAGGTATTGGAATATAATATATATGGAATTCAATTATAAGTAATAGAATTCCATACAATTATACCTATTTGTTTATTATCAATTATAACTAATATATTTGAGCGGAAAAATTTGGGAGGATGATGTTGTTTTTATATATTATATAGATGGTATCGTTTACTTCAGGTGCGTATGTTTAAAGCTAAGTTAGAGGTGCCTATGTGTTAAAGGTTAAGGTGTGTATGTTTAAAGCTTAAGGTGCATCAATAACCTTTAAGGTATGCATATTTAAAGCTATGTCAGGAAGCTACTGAAGCACAAAGAGTCCTTTATCAATCTACTGAAGCACAAAAACACAAAGAGTTAATATCGCCTCAACGGAGGCTCAAACCCACAACCTCCCATATGGGAGAGCAACTTGGTACCACTAGTATGGGCGCGCTCAAGTGAGAACGAATGTCTAGGAAAGAGTTGAGAGCCAATTGCAGCCGTCCATGTGTTTAGATTTAATGAATCATATGTATTTTTTTTTTTAAAATGTGGTGGCATTTTTGTAAATAACTTAAACTTTGGTGCAAGTAACATGTGTCACACTAATACTAAGGTATGTTTGGTTCGCACATGGGAATCAGAATTGGTATGGGTATCAAATACTTTGTAAGAGTAATGAGTTTTGGTGAAAGTATTTTGCATGTTTGGGTAAGTAGTAGTAGTAGGGGAAAAAACGAAAGGAGGAAAGAAGGGGGGAAAACTGAAGAAAAAAGAAGAAGGGGGAAAATAGAAGAAAAAATAAGAAGGGGGAAAAACGACGGAAGAAAGAAGCTAGGCTAATCCATTTCTCCATTTGGATAATACTTATTCTCAGTTCTCTAAAATTGTATAAGAAGTGGAAGAATGGAAATGAAATTGAAATTAAAAGAATAAATTTATTAAACAACTTCTCCAATTCTCCATTTTTTCTAGAAAATTCTCCATTATATTTTTTTCAAGTTGGTAAGGACCCCTTAATTCAATTCTCACCACAATTTTGTCCTTAGCTCAATGAAGCCCAATACTTCTTTCTTTTTCCTACTTGCATGGGATGGAAGTCCCAAGAAATTTCCCCTTACTCGACCATCTGAAATTCCCCAAATCTCACTCACCACCTGCCTAGTAACTCCATCAGCATTTCTGCTAAAATGAATTGATGATGATTTTCGATACTTTATAAATTACTAGTTTTTCACGCGCATTACGCGAATGAGATAATGTCCAATGTTTAATTTTAAATAAGTATTTCAAGCAAAATTATATAGGAGATATTCATGTATATGTAATTGAATGTTGAATTTGTTTATTTAAATCGGTAATTCAAAGTTTATGAATGCAAGATAATATATGAGAGATTGATTATAATTGTCACTAAAATAAATGTTTACAATTTTGTAAAAACGCTTCTAAATACTTAGTCTAAAAATGATAGTATACATAAATACTATTTATAAATTAATGATTTTTTTTTTTGAATAAGGGCATTGTAGATATCGAATCATAAATTAAAGATATACATATGTATTTTTTTTTTGTTTTAACTATTGATTTATTTAATTTAATAAGAGTAATAAAGTGAGTTATTTACTTTGAATAATATACTTAACATATTCATAGTATATGTTAAATAATTATGCCAACTTTGATTGGGATGAGATTCGAACCTAAGACCTTACTTATAGAAATTAATGGGTAAGTTTAAAGTTGACGGAATGTTAACGGAAAATTTAATGGATAATCATATAATTAAGGATAAATTAAAAAATTTCAAGGGAAAATATAAATCTAAACAATCTGAACCATCTATTTAATTTAATAATTTGACCGTCATTTTTTCTACCCATTATAGGCCTAACTTTCTTTGACTCTTATTAGTATATATAGTATATATATATTAGATAGAAATATACTTAACATATTCATAGTATATGTTAAATAATTATGCCAACTTTGATTGGGATGAGATTTGAACCTAAGACCTTGCTTATAGAAATTAATGGGTAAGTTTAAAGTTGACGGGATGTTAACGGAAAAGAGAATATTTAATGGAAAATTTAACGGATAATCATATAATTAAGGATAAATTAGGAAATCTCAAGGGAAAATATAAAGCTAAACAATCTGAACCATCTATTTGATTTAATAATTTGACTGTCATTTTTTCTCCCTACTTTCTTTGACTCTTATTAGTATACTAGTTTTATACGCGCATTGTGCGAATGGGTTAATGCTCAATGTTTATATTTAAATAAATATTTGAAAGTATATCAATGCAAGATTATATAGGAGAGGTTTATACATGGGTAATTGAATGTCGATTTTTTTTATTTGAGTATCTAACTCAAAGTATATGAATCCAAGATAATATAGAAAATTCATTATAATTATTACTAAAATAAATGTTTGCAACCTTGTAAAATCGATAGTCTAAATATTTGGTCTAAAAATGATAGTCTAAATAAATACTACTTTTAGTTTGAATTTTTCTAAGTGTTCTTAATTCTCTTTTGAGTAACATTGTTATTGTCTTCATCTTTACTATTTGTTCTCTTCCTTTTTGTTGGTAGTGTGTTATTTGCAATTCGGTTATTGTTGGTAGCATAGATGACAACGTCATGCAATGAGATTATGATATAAGAGCTATGGATTTTCCTTTAGGTGTTCTGCTTGGGTTCATTTGGTTCAACCATTATTGTTGAATGCATTATTGTGGATAAAGAAATCCCTAGTTTAAGAAAAAAAGATTAAATAAATTAATAAAAATTTGAAAATTTAAATTATTATGTATTCCAAAGGTATTAAAAGGTAGTTTATCGCTTCAATTTGCTGGGTAATGAGTTATTTGAATACTTTCATTGTCAACAAATCTCCCAAGTAGTTAATATAATTGGTTTCAAACTATTCTTTTTTATTTTTTTCATGGTATTAAAGAAATACATATGTATCATTTTTTGGTGTAACTACTAATTTATTTAATTCAATAAGAGTAAAAATAGAGTGATTCCGCTTTAATTTGTTGGGTTATTTGAGTACTCTCTTTGTCAACCAATCCCCAAGTAGTTAATATAATTAGCTTCAAATTATTTTAATTTTTTTCATAGTATTAATAAAATACTTGGTAAATAAATATATAACATTATTTTGTACTATAACTTTGATATTTAATTACAAGATATTGTAAAAATAAGATAATGGACAATGTAATGAATAGCAATTGATAAATTTGAATGTAAAGAATCTTTGCATGAGAGAAAATAAAGACAATATAACTAAAGAAATTATTTCTCTTATTTAATTTAATTTTTTGATAATGAATAATTTTTCAAATAAAGGTATTGTAGACGCATAATTCTAAATTAAAAAAATACATATCTATCATTTGGTGGTGTAGCTACTAATTTATTTAATTTAGTAAGAGTAAAATAGAGTGAGAAACGTAATTATGTCAAATTTGATTGAGATGAGGTTCGAACCTAAGACCATTCTTAAAGAAATTAATGGGTAAGTTAAAAGTTAACAGAATATTAACGGAGAAGAGAATATTTAACGGAAAACTTAACGGATAATCATAAAAGTAAGATTAAATTAGGTAATCTCTATTAATAATATTAATCTGAATTATCTTAACCATCTATTTGATTAAATAATTCATCTGAACCTGAACTAGCTTATGTGAGGAAGGTGAAAGGTCACTACGATGCGAACTGTCATCCTGGTGAAAAGGTTGAAGACAACTTTGCTAGGATTAATGGGTACGGTAGATGGTTGGACGAGTGAAGGTCACAGCCGGGATTCCGATGTGCTGTGATGAGACCACCCCGAGGGAGTGGACTGCTGAACAAATGGAACAAGGCACACGGTGTGATGGACTACTACGAGATAGGGATTAGGAAGTTTTATTTCCAATGTAATCTCCTATCTAGTTGAATTTATTCGAATAAATTAGTAGTAGTATCCATGTAATATTTTTATTGTTTTAAAAAATATGTATGTTCCATTGAGAAGTATTGAATCACGATATACATGCATATTATTTTATGAAATAATTTTGATGTATGATTCAATATGTTATATGCTTTGTGCATATGTAGCATTTGTTTGAGAAATGCTAATGACCAACAGAAAAAAAATGTAACTTGTGTGTTACATGATTGAAATCACGTGACGAACCTCGGTTCTAGATTTCATGGGAAAATCAATTGTCAAAAAATTGAAATAACCTTATAATCGTGAGCACTTCGGCTCAATTGTTTCGAATATTTTTAAGTGATATTCTTAATGCGATTATAATGGTTTGAGTCAACTAGTTGGAATTTTGGTTGATTTGATCTCGTTAATTGTGTTAGAATTAACTTGATCGGAAATTCCTAATTTTACTAGTGTGAAATTAATTTGCGACAAATGATGGAATGTTGGGTCAATAATCGGTTGAATTGAGCTTGAGTGCTAATGTTGTAGTACTAACGGAAATGCTCAATTCGTTGCTATTTATTTAGCAATTCGGTACTATTTATTTAGCAATTCGGTACGCTGTAGTATTTATTTACATTTGGTTAAAGCTTAATCGCTTAACGAAAAATGTATCTAGTACTGGGTAAGCGGGTTTGATACACCACTAACGTACCAACGTGTTAGTGTTTCGTACACTAACGGACTAGTGTATTATTAGCACTTTGAGTTTACCAGGATAGTGCACTACGACACTAACGTCAAATGGCTTGTTTAATGCCAAAATTAATCCATTAGTTAAGGCACAAATGGTAGTGCTTAACGGGATTAAAGATGGAATTAAAGCTCAAGCTAGTGGACGTTGAAATGGTTGTCACAATCATTTGAAATGAAAGCATTTGGAAGAGTATTAGGGCCTGTTTACTAACAGAAAACTGTTTTCTGTTTTCTGTTTTCTAATTTTTCAATTTTCATTCTCTGTTTTCAATTCTCTATTTTCTGTTTAGAAAACTTGTTTACTAACACTTATTTTTTCAAATTTATTTTTTTAGATTAGCGTTATAAAATTAACAATAAGTTTAATTTCGAGTGATTTTTAGACCTTATATTTAAAATATTTTAAAATATTTTTGTTTAAATAAAATAAATATAATTTTTACTTTTAAGACCAATATATGTAAATAAAATTACATTTGATATCCGAACCAAATTTTTATCTGTATATAACATAAATAAAAATATATCCGAACCAATAACCTATTAAGTTCACATAAAATTTAGTTTAGATAATATTAATATTTTTTGATCTAATATTTATAATATGTTTGGATATATTCATTTGAATGACATGTATATAATATATAGTTTTTATTTTGAATTCTACTATAGTAATATATGTGAAATTTCGATATTCAATATTTGGACCAAACTTGTATCCGATATAACATAATTAAAAATATCCGAACCAATAATCAATTGAGTTCAATCAAAATATAAAATGTGGTAAAGATTTCAAATTTTAATTTTGATAATGTGAATGATGTATAATTTTAAGCATAAGCAAATAAGTTATGTTTAAATAAATAATTAATGCAAATAGAAAAAATAGAAGATGATAATGAATGTAATCATACTAATGAACAAATATGTAAGTAGATAATGGTGAGAATGTTATTATAGTGACATATAGTCTAATAAATGATAGCTGATTCTGTTTTCCATTTAGAAAACAGTTTTTTATAGTGTTTCAATTTTCTGGAAAACTGAGAAATTGTTTCCTGTTTTTAAAAATGAAAACTGTGCTAGTAAACATATTTTCTGTTTTCTGTTTTCTAAATTTCCAAATTTCCAGAAAATTTGAGAAAATTTCCAGTTAGTAAACAGGCCCTTAGTCTTCCGAAAAGAGGTAATTCAATCACCTCTCGTGGGGCTTAACTGCACCTTGTAGAAGGTTGCTAACCCCTCCACATCTCGTGATCGTAAGGGGCAGTTTGGTACTGCCTATACCTTGCGAGAAGATGTTGTTTATTGCTTTCAGGACCGCTGTAGCGGTATATTATTCTTTATAAGAGTAAAGGGGAAACCAATTTAATTGTAGAATTAATGCGGTTAAAAACGATCGATGTGGTGAACAAGAAACACCTTCGGGTGATTTCTATGTTGTAATTATACTAGAGAGTATAATGTGGATTCACCTCAATCGAACGATGCTACCGAACACGATTATCAATACGTTGATATGTTCGGGCCTACCTCAAGAATGTGGGGGTGAGGCAATTGTCTTTTGGACAAGAAAAAACCTTTTACGAAAGTTCCCTACAAAGTAACTCGATAAGGTTCCTTACGAGTGTGGATAAGTTTGAGCTATCCTATTAATACTTGAAATGTGGGGGCGGCTTGCCAAATGTGTTTTGTTCTTAGTACTCAAAGTCCACGTCTCGGACGTACGTAAGAATATGATAAATCAGAAATTCATCGTTCGTAGAAGATGGTTTTCTGTGAAGGTCAATTGAAGGACCTAAAACCCAAACTCATAGCTAGACGTAGCTAATGAGTAATGATTTGGAAAATCCTGCAATTCAGATTTTCTGACTTACATATTAGAATGTGCTGAAGCACAATCTAACTTGTTAACTAGAAAATGGAATGGAGTTGGTAAGGATTGGAAAAATCATGTGGTTCGATTTTCTGACGTACTTGTTAGAATGCGATATGCATAGTCTAACTTGCTTACTAGAAAATGGATCAAGTTTTCTAACACGGCTTGTTAGAAAATAAAGCCTCGTATGGATGTAGAAATTGTGTTTTCTACGGATGTCCATGAGAAGTAATATAAGCTTACCTCTCGTGAATGGACTAAGTCACCTCTCGTGACTGGCCAAGCTATTAAGGGAATAATTCTGAACATTACGGAATTAACTTCTAGTTAAATCCAATACAAATTCTAAGAATTAATCTCCTGATTAGTGATGGGCTGGTTCGAAGGGTGCAAATTGGTTTTGTACCAAAAAGGAGGCTATAATGTGAAGTAGATTCTGTCTTAGAGAATCATACTTCGGAACTGGTTGCTCTTCCTCCGGGCTGTAAAACCTTTGGATCCTAGGTGGATCATCGGGTTGGAAGATAAAATCGGTTAATTTCATTGAAGTATAAGGACAGGCCAGTAATTGAAAATTACTTGCAAGTGTCTTGATTACTTTAATGTGCATTCTCTCGTGTGAGAATAAAAATCCACAAGAATGATACTTGCCTTAAACCACGGTATGGGATTTGGAAGTTCATCAAGTGGATTGAATAACCATTTCTTTATAGTCAAGGAACAGCCTAAGGGCTCTTTGTTGGTTCCACACTATAAAAGAAAGTGGGTAGCTTGGTAAAATCCTTGTATAGTAAAAACGATAAGCCTGAAATATTGGCACGTGATGTTTTGATCATACAATGATAAACCAACGAGTTTAGTATAAACAAAGTAACAAATGTCTATGTATGGTATACGATAGAAAGTGACGTTGCTATGCGTTTATACACGATAAACTCATCGTGGGTAGAAACGATCGAGTGATCAAGTCTACCAGGATCATGTTAAATTGAAAATTTGACGTGAAAGATATGATGTTGGCAGATTTAAATCTTCGGGATTAAAATCATGAGAAGATCTGATGGTCTCGTGTGAAGCCAATCTCATTGTGTTGATTAATTCCTTGCAAAAAGGATAATAATCAAGTGGCTTGGACAACGTTAGATACTAACTATCCAAAAATCTTAAAGATTGTACTTCTCAATGAGAATGCACTCCGATTATTGGTCAGTTCAATTGTATCTAAGGGTTGTATTTGGCCAAATATTGCCTTGCGGTTTATAAACTCTGTAGTGATACGAGTAACCCTAAGTGCTACGCACTAGAAGGCAATAGTGGAAAATTATGAGATACCTACGGTATACTTATAATTTTGGATTGCACTACGTGTGATATCCAGCCATACTTGGAAAGTATAGCACCTTAACCGGATACCTAAAGGACGTTAAGTCCATGAGCGGCTACATGGTTGATGTGAGCCGGGATAGTCAGTCAAAAGTGGAAATTCCCGTGATAGCTAGATCCTAGTTGGAATCTACGTTGAAAACCTTAAGACACATGTGTCTCGAGAGGTTGAATGGTAATGCCATTCGTGTTGAGAATGTTCCTGAGTTGGGAAAACTCATACCTCCAATGTTATTGTTTTGCGATAGTCAATCCAAAAATTGGTTGAGTATGGAGTTGCATGGTAGTCTAGGCTTATAAGTCGTAGACATAATACCATTAAACAATTTCTTGCAACGGGAGTTGTCTCTGTTGATTATAAGGTCAGAGGACAACGTAGCGGCTGCTAACCTAAAGGGTAACCTTTGGTTGTTGAGAAATTGATACGAGGAATGGGTCTATAGCCCTTGGTATATAAAAATTCCATAGTGGATACCCAACCTAGCTGGCACCTAGGTTCAATGGGACAACTAAATTATGGAATGAGCGCGTCACTGTGGGGGTCTCCGACCCCTACCACTCCTCGTTAAAACAGTGATTCCCGATCGAGGCAAGCACATTAGTGCTTTAATGATTCGATTGTTGAATTGATTTGTGCTAAGTGCGCAAAGTCAATTAACATGTGTTGAGTTACGGGAAACTCGAGAAAGAATCACCTATGTGAGAGAGAAGTGTGGGTCGCTTCAAAGGAGAATTGAACTGGGCTCAATTCTTTAGAAACTCTTGCAGAACCAGGCAGGTGTCCCACGACCAAAATGGGCACAGTCATGAGAACAGGACGTGGTTGGAAGGTTTTTGTGTGAGATTTGTCAATGTCTACACAAACGGCAGTCGGTTCAAAGACATCGCGTTCTACCGTACAACCAGTAGGGTATATAGATCTCACAGGGCAAGGTTCAAAGGGTTAAACCTACCTCTGCTATGCAGGAATCAACCGTTGAACACAGTTGTTTCCGTTTTCCAAAATTATCCCAAAAACAATTTTCATTCATGTGGGGGATTGTTGGAAAAAATGGCATAAATGGCATTTTAAGTGGCCATTTTGTGGTATAAATATATGTAGGGTCCACATCCGATTTGGGTCGGGTCAAAGTGGATTCGGATTCTTCGTAGTGAGACGAAGAGATCGATATATTATACGCTCAAAATGGATAGTGGGTGAATGAGAAATTGGTTCTCAAAGTAGACCCATTGAGATGGAAAATTGTGGGAAAAGCTTTAAGGAAAGCCTTTGTCCCACATTGGTTTGGGAAGAAGATTTCACCCACTATATATACAAGAGGCTTTTTTTAAGCTAATTGACTTGTATGACATAGAGGCTCTGTCTCGCGCGCAGGGGGGGGGAGTGCAAATCAAATCCCAAAAATGAGTTCGAAAGGCTTGAACTCATGTGCGCCGGCACCTGCGGGCTAAGTTATGGCAAAACTCCGAGCAGCATGGCCGAGCCGCAGCGCTCGAGACATCAGTCTCGCGCCTGGGTTCGAGACATCAGCGATGTCTCGCGCACTGCCAGCGCGCGGGACATGCGATGTCTCGAGCGATAGTAGTGCGCGTTAGCGGTATCTCTCGATGTCTCGCGAACGGCGTACTGTGCGCAACTAAAGTAACCTCTGACTGTTCAGGAGACCAATCCAAGATGTTACAGAATTTATGTCGTATTTATTCTGATAATAACATCTAGGATTAAACTCTTGTTAGTGGTGGTTAAATAGGGAGTTAGTGGCAGATTAAAGTGCTGTTATTGGAGAGGAGGTTACAAGGCCAGAATTGAATGCCATTAATCCCTTCCTCTACTATATATTTCCAGGTTGAGCAGGAGATTTACACACAAGACGAAAATAAGTTTTTCACCTCGAAACTCTGCTCCTCCTTCGTTCTAGCCACCTGTGTTCATCCCATGTTCTCGTTCGCCGGATCCAAGTTTGTGTGCTCAAACGGCAGATCGTAGTACGTTTTATCCCGGGAAACCTAGACCGCAACGCTCCAGCACCCCGGGAGGCGGTAAATAAGGTTTTAATGACAGAGGCAACTCGACTCGTACTTACAACTACCCCAAAAGTCCGTTCTCCCCGTCCCTTGTATTCTCAGGTTTATTGAACCTTTGTTGTAGGTTTAAATTCCTGGAATTTCGTGGAATTTCTTGTAATTCTTGTTTTAGTGGATTTTCTATTTTCGTCCATTTTCTTGGGTATTTCGAGAACTGTTTCTCAACACTAACAATCTATAATGAATGAAAGAAGGTTTGAAAAAGTGTGTATAATAACCTATAGCGCGTGAAAGATATATATCCTGTAAAGATGAATAAAAATACCAAACATTGACATAAACGCCTAACAATTAACAAATTCACTAATAACACAAAGCTACAATCGCCATTTTGAGCAAATGGCAACTATCAATAGATTTGAATTGTCTTTACTAGTAGCCTAGTATTAGGAAAAACACCACTTAACTGATGGTGCCAATATGTAAATGCAAAAGAAATTAAAAAAAAAATCAAAAGAGAGAAAATGGTTTGTAGAAAGTAAAAATTAAGCAAAACTTATAAGAAGGTGAAATGCATCCTATGTGTTAGTTAAACCAGTAGTAAGCTAGTGAGTAGGCCACAGTAGTAATTATTGGACATTTATATAGTAATGGAGATTAATTTTCAGATGGACTACCATGTAAGCTTAAATAATATCTGGAGTTGTGGAGTTGTGAAATATTATTTTAGTTTGGTAGAAAAGTTAATTGGGATTTGCGAAATGTTGAAACCAAAGAGTGCTCAATTTCAGGTTTGGAAGGTACGAAAGGCGAAATTTTGGAAGGTTTGAAACGACCGCCGAAACGTAGATTTCTGGAAGGTAGCATTTTACCTTCCGGATGGTTGCACTACAAGTAACATAGGGAAGATATATGTTAATCTTCCGAATGTCCAAACTGTTGCTTTGCGCTCCGGAAATTAACAAATTGAGTTTCGCATGAAATAAGTATGTACTGTACATGCACGTGTATATATATGATTTCTTTTGATTAAATCTGCATGAGTACGTAACATCCCAAAAAGAATATATAATATTATTTTATATATATTTATCTTTGGAAGTTGGTTTTAAATTGCTATAAACTTCCAGTAACCTCTCCTAACAGTCATATTTTATCTGATCTCTATAAAATCTTAAGGAGATGCATATGATGATATATGTAATAAACTTGCAAAATATATTGATATTTCACAGTTCTTCAACTTTACAGAAAGTTCTTAATTAAAACAACTTAAGAATTCCATTCATCTTCTTGTATCTCATAAGATTAAAATCTTGAACCTCGTTGCTTTTGATAGAGGAAGATTTAAAGCTTATAAGAAAGTGATTACACGCTTGAAGATCTCTTTTCATCACTTCCCTTTGCCTCATATCCAAGTTTAACTAACAATCTATAAGCTTTAAATATTTGTTTATGAGGAATGATGATCTGGGTTCTTCAACTTTGCAACCAACATCCCAAAGTTGGAACACTTTGAAGGCGTGAGCCTCCGCAGATGGTAGAAGAAGATGAAGTTCCTCCTTGCGACCCTGAACGTGGCATATGTTTTGAGCACTCTGAAGCCGGAAGAACGAGAGAATGAGACTCTTGAAGCCAGAGACGGAGCCAGAATATCTTCTAGTGGGGGTGAAATATAAAAATAAAAGAGATGGTTAAAAAAAAGAAACACTTTATAAATATAATGATAAATATTATTAGATATAGGCGAAAAATAAAACAAATCATAACTTTATATAAAAATATTTATAACAAAATATGAAACATAATTAATTTGATAAAATAATTCAAATAGAAAACACATTATAAATTACATATCTCATTATTAATATAAAAATACAAAATATGAAACATAATTAATTTGATAAAATAATTCAAATAGAAAACACATTATAAATTACATATCTCATTATTAATATAAAAATTCATAAGGATTTTTTGAAGCAATAGAAGGAATTGAACAACCAAAAGCACCAAGATTCAAACCTGCAACCTTACATATAGATATATGCGCATCTACCACCTCATCTATTAATCCATTATTTACCATGTCTGTTTTTTTTTATATTTATATCTAAAACATGAACTATATATGCACATATACATACAACGCTATATAGGGGGTGGGGGTGGGATGAGTGGGGCAGTGGGGGTGGCTACGTCACTGCTTGAAGCCACCCGTCGCCGGCTCAAATGGGAAAATGATGACCTCGCTTGCCACGACCATATTCTAAATGGTATGTCTGGCACCCTCTTTGATATTTATAAGTATGAGGAGTCCTCTAAGGACTTGTGGGATGTGCTTGAGGCAAAATATATATCAGAGGATGCCTCTAGCAATAAATTCCTGATAAGTGAATTCAATGAATTCAAAACGGTGGACAATCGTCCTGTCATGCAACAATTCTATGAGATTGTCAAAATACTTGGACAAATGAGGCAACATGGCATGAATATGGATTACTCCATTGCCACTGCCAGCATCATTGACAAGTTGCCACCTTTCTGGAAAAAGGTACACTGTACCTTTATGCAAAAGAAGGAAGAATTTACATGGAACAATTGGGTTCCCACCTTTATGTTGAGGAAGGGATCAAACTGAAGGAAAATAAGAATAAAGGCGGTGCATAGGTCACCGGGGAAACTTTGTTGATGAAGGAAGATCAAGTGGGAACTGCAAAGGCCACTAAATCTTCAAAGAGGGGAAGAGAAGGAAGAGGAAGGACAGGGAGAAGGAAGAGGAAGGTCAGCGCCATTCTCCATCAAGTCGACTCTCTACCTGGCAATGAGTAATTTCCATTCTTCTTCTTCGAGTAATGATTCGAACCTCATGGACCTCATGGACAAATGAGAATCCGGGTCAGAGGTTTTGGCAATGCTGTGGTAGTATTGTAAGTACTTTTTTTTTTTTTTTTGGTTAAAATTGTATTTATGTATGCCAGTATACCTTGTTTTTGTTAAATTTTTGTTTTTTTTTTTGTTTTTGAAATTGTTAATACAGTGTCAGGTGGGGTGTGGATATGTGGATTGGTATGATCCTCCAATGTGCTATCGTTCAAAGTGAATCATTCCGGGATTGCTAAAATGCATAAATAGACAAGATGAAGAATTAAGATCACTAAATATGAAGGTTAAGGTTAAAGGTGATAAGGAGCATGGCAAACTGTTGAAGTGGGTGAAATTGTTGATTGTAATATTTGTAGTTTTGGTTGGTAGTAAATATTGTGCCAGTGTGTAATGTACCTTTCCTAGAGTTGTCTATTGTAGAATGTGATCCTTTTGGTAATGTAATGAACTCATCCTTTTGGTAATGTAATGAACTCATCCCTTTTGTAATATAATGAACTCATTAATCTATTTGCCAAAGTTATCAACCAAGCAGTAACCAAAAACCACAATGTCATTCATTAGCCAAAAATCAGAATGCCATTCATTAGCCAACTAGACTACCATTAAAATACCAAAAAGGTTAATGTCAATAACCAATAGTACATACTCCTTAACTAAGCAAAAAACATCGGTTAAAGTTGGTATGCACTGATCAGAACTACTACATACATCATGATAGTTTCAATACATTCAACAACACTAAAGCTTGATTTAGTCAAGGTTGATAGGGTCATCAATGCTATTAGCAAATTTGGACTTCATGGTTGTCTTGCTCCTGGTATAGTAAGGCTTCTTACGGTTGGATTGTCTTTGGCTTGTCATCTTCTTTGTGCTCACAGTAGGGAGAATGAGGTATTCATCATGCTGCTGTTCCTAGCTAAGACCAAGATCAACTCCTTCTTCATGCTGCTATTCCTGGCTAAGACCAACATCAACTCCTTCTTCCACAACCTCCAAAACTTCCTGATGTTGCTGCCCATGGCCCAACACATCTTCCTCATGTTGCTGCTGCCTAGTGACATTTGATTTGATGTGGATGAGCTTCACTTTCTTTGTCTTCAAATTAAACAATAGAATAGTGTTAGTTACAACCAATGGAAAACACAATTGAATTGCATAAGGGAATATTACCTTTTGGGTTGGATTAGATGGACATTTCCTTGCATTGTGTCCAGCTTGCCTACAAAGACCACAATGTAGTTGGATATGTTTTCTTGACACAGTAATTCCATTTTGAGTCAACTTCTGCTCTTCCTCACAAGCAGATCTCTTTCTTAGCTTCTTAGGCTTCCCAACCTTAGCAGCATAGATAGGTGGCTGTGGAGGAGTTCTGTTAATGACAGGCCACTCATCAGCACCAGAATAACATGGATGGACAAAGTCATAAACAGCCCCCTTCCCATTTTTTTTCCAAACATCACACACTGCATGCTTGCAGGGTATTCTACACAGATCCCACTTCCTACAGGAACATCTTTTCCTCTCCATGTCCTCCTTCAATAACTGTAGAAACCAACTCCAAGAATCCTTCTTCTCACCTTCAACTATAGCATATGCAAAGGGAAAAATGATGTCATTAGCATCAACAGATACAACAATAAGTAACATCCCACCAGGTTCACACCTCAAGTGACATCCATCCAATCCTATTAGGGGTCTACAATGCTTGAAGCCTTGTTTGCTACCTTCCAGACATATGTACATCCTTAAACATCTATTCTGCCCATCTTCAGTCAAGTCACTAAGTTTGACAACACAAGTAGTTTTTGGGTTTGTACTTGAAATTTTAGCACAATAGCTCCAAATCTTCTTGAAGTTGTCCTCCTAATCACCTACTCTTTGTTTCTTTGCCTTCCAAATTGTCCTATATGCTTGTTGATCACTTACATAGAACCCCTCTTTACTGCAAACAGTGTCCTTGAATTTTTTCATCATCCAGTCTGGATGATTCTTTAATTTCTTGGACCACCTCTTTGCAATCACACTAGCATTGACCATCAAGTTCTCCCAAACCCAACCACAACCTTCATGCTCATCAACCATGTAAAGTCTCCTCCAAGGCAGTGAGTTCATCACTTTCCTCAACCCTATTCTCCAAGGGCAACCAGGCTGTGAACACTCAACTATAACTATCATCTTGTCATTGCGAACATTACGAATATCTTTGGTCCCCCACATGTTATATATATAAAGCTTACTGCCAAGACCTTGTAGTCTAGTGGCACCTGGTTATATTCCCATATGGAAGGGGGTGGTTCGAGCTAGACCTGGCAATTCGTGTATACGAGTTCGTTAACCGGTTGACACGATAACGACACAAACACAATAAGACTAAACACGAACATGACACGTTAAGATTAACGGGTTGAAATTCTTAACACGGACACGAACACGAGTAGTAAATGAGATAGACGGATTGACACAATAGACACGTTTTGTTAATAAATTTTGGGTCGTGTCGACACGATATGACACGAAACATGTTTAAACCCGCTAAACCTATTAATATATATATATATATATATATATATATATATATATATATATATATATATATATATATATATATATATAATTTGAAATAAAGTTAATATATAAACATGTTTCAGTGACTTTTTTGGATCTTTTTGTTCTTCTTCAACTTCATCAACTTCTATACAATCACCTAAATCTTCAATTTCAACATTTTTATTAGTAATATCTCCAATTTTCATTTATCCTAACCTGTGAACCTACAAAATACAACACAATAAGAGTAAATTCAACATAATTGTTCAAACTTTTGCAATTCACCAAAATATATAACATAAACCTAGCATTTTAGCAAAATAAAAATACTATAAATCTATAATCTGTAGTAGAAATACTATAAATCTATAATCTGTAAATCTTAATATATATAAATTTCTAAACAACAATTAGCAATAGGTAAATCTCCAAAAACTCCCAAATCCCAAATTAGTTCCAAACTAGCAGTAGGTAAAATTCCAAAACTAATATATATATATATATATATATATATATATATATATTACAATTTGCAATGACAGATGAAAGCTTTATAATATTACATACAAAGAAATTAAACATACAAGATTGCAAGTATTATGAACTTACCGTAAGTAGTGGCGATCAAAGCTGTTAGTATATCCATTATATAAATTTCGTACCAAATATATTTACAGTACGTATGTTTATTATTTTCTATAATGAAAGTGGATTGGCATAAAATCAAACACAATGTTATAAAGTAAAATGAAAGTGAAAGGTGTGTATATGTAATGCATGAATTAAGGAAGCAATGAGTTAGTGGGAGCGACCAAGTCATAATTGACAAATTAGGGAACTCGAAGGAAGCTGGACTAAAGTGGAAAAAACTCCTTTGGGAAATGCGTTTGGTGGCAGAAACGCATTTCCCAAATGCGTTCCATTTTTATTTTTTTTTTAAAATACGGGATCCGAAAGCACTTAACAAATGCGTGTATAGTATAAGATACACTAAACGCAAGTAACAAATGCCTTCAACGTATACAAAACTATACACGTGCGAAATGTGTTAAGTTAGCCGGTGCCGGCAACCCTCAGGCCACCAAAAAATACAAGGAACGCATTTCTCAAATGCGTTCCTTGTATGATAAATTCCGTTCGCCTTGGGCCAAATACGTTGGCAAAAATTCCAGCCCAATTACGTTGGGCCTAAGCATTTTCCAATCCATTCGGCCCAACAAATACAAGGAACGCATTTGTGAAATGCGTTTATGCGTCGGGTACATTCACCGCGTTATGATATCAGCCCACACCATGTGTTGGGCCAAAGCATTTTCCAATTAAATTCCGTTAACCCTTCGGCCCAACTCAATATTCTTTATTTCCACAACCTTATAACACCATTTTTGGCCCAACTCAATATTCTTTAGTTCCACAACCTTATAACACCATTTTATTTCATATTGAAGTTGCAAGGGAAATAATTGAATTGGTTCAACATCTCATGTTTTAGATAAGTGTTTAAAGTGTGCATAGAAGTTTAAAGTTGATTTGTCAATTGCGGGGGCAACTATGATATTTGTTTTAGTAGCATTTAGAGTTTCGAATATGATATTTGTTTTAGTAGCATTTAGAGTTTCGAACAATTTGAAATTAAGGTAGAAAAAAAAATATAAAAACATAAACAATATAAACATATACAATTTCTTTGACTGAGTTGCAACTATGTGCAATTAGTAACTTGCACAGATTAATTTTCATTTCCAAAATCGGTACAGAATACAATAGTAATCATATTGAGATTTTTTTAATATGTTAATATAACAAACCGTTTACTGCTTAAAAAAAAAAACTCAAAACCGAATACGCATAGAATTCTCATTTTTGAAAATTACATACAAATTTATGAATGGCAGCCCAGATGAAGTGTTGCAACGCATATTGCTAACCATCCAAACAAATTACATTCGCGAGTTGTAATTCTAATCCATTACAATGTTGTTGCACTAGCTAGCATTTTGAATGGATATAAATATATATATGATGGATGAGGTTGCAGGATATAAATATATATATGATGGATGAGGTTGCAACAAGTTGAAACAAATGGGCATCTTGAAGCAGAATAATTATACTTTGCAAGCGAAAATGATTGAGAAAGCAATTATAGAGTGTTTTAAACGGTGTATATATAGGCGGAATTGTGCCTAAAAACGCAAGTATTAAATGCGTTCTAACTTTGCGTGACCGGTGGTTCACGGGACCCGTTTACACTGAAATGCCGCGTCAGACGGCATGCAAAATAATATGGATGTTGTTAGAAGGGTGATATATGATTTCAAAGAGTTATGATTTGTTATTTTTTTTTCAAAAAAAAAAAGATGTGAAAAAAATCTTAAATGTGACTATTACATAAAAAAACGTTTTTTTTTTCAGTACAATGCATGTGACAGTTGCGTTTTACTGCATAAAAGTAAGATGGGAAAGATGTATGCATGTATATATAAGAAAATCATGAAACAGGAAAAAAAAAATCTTAAGTAGGCAGTAAAACGCATTAAGCAGATGCGTTTAACTGGAAAAGTAATCTCACATTTCGGACTAGCGTTTTAGAAGACTTTACAATTTAAAAAAAAAATATGTTGTTGAAGGGTATGAGTAGTCACATCCATTAGTGTCCTATCATGTCACTTTATTAGGAAAATGTAGTAGGAAAACGTAAACTTGCAATAAGGACAACATCTTCACAAAAAAACAACATGAGTAGTCACATTTATCAGTGTCCTATCATGTTAAAGCTGGCAGCAGAACGCATTTCCCTAATGCGTAATACATTTTTGAGCAGTAAAACGCAATTGCCAGATGTGACACCCCAACCTTTCACAAGCTGAGATAGATAAAACTTAACACAAAAGCTGCCTATCTCAACTATAAAACATAACATAGCGGAAGCGAATTTAAACCTAAGGGGCATCATGCCACATCTAGGTAAGTAAACACAGCCTAGATGCACAGGCTAACCATAAACTAAACCACTGTATAAACATAATCCTCAAGTAATATCAAAACATCAAGAGCTAAACGGAAGTATGTAAAATCTCATAGCGGCACACAGGCCCAAAGCATAAGTCTAAAAGCATAACGACTAATCTAAGCCTCCTCATACGGGTATATCTCTATCGCGCTCATGCTTAGACTTTATTGCGAACCTGGAAAACACACAAGGAACCATTAGCAAAAGACTGCTAAGTAACCACCATTCACACCCGCAAGGAAATATAGATATACATAAGTTTGTAAGTAGGTTTACACACCCATATAGAATATACACACCAACAAACTGCTCTTTAATTAAAATCGGATACTCAACAATGATAAACTGAATGAATCGCAAACCAAGACTCCTCCAAATGAAACCAATATTCAATAACGAATGTATAAGACAACAAGTCCATAAACAAGATACCAACTGAACCATAACTCCAATAAGACAATCATAAAGGAACCAACCAAACCACAACATAACAAGGAACAACAAGATATCAACTGAGATACCACTTAACCGAATAATTGCAAAGGAAACTAATGAATACACAATACCAAGGAATAACTCCCAATTCCAACCTCCAAACCACCATACCATCCATCATACCAAACACCCAACCACAGTTAGTCCACAGGGGTAAGAACCCAATCACAGGGACCGAAGTCCAATCACAGGGACCAAAGTCCAATCACAGGGGTAAAAACCCAATCACAGGGACCGGAGTCCAATCACAGAGGCAAAAGCCCAATCACAGGGGTAACAACCCAATCACAGGGACTCAAGTCCAATCACAGGGGTAGAAACCCAATCACAGGGACTCAAGTGATTGGACTTCGGTCCCTGTGATTGGACAGTCGGTCCCTGTGATTGGACTACGGTCCCTGTGATTGGACTTCGGTCCCTGTGATTGGGCTCATCACCCCTGTGTACCGGTTTTCCGGGTTTGACTCTTGACTCTTGACTTCTGACTTCTGACTGTGTGATTGACTTGGCTCGATGGTTGGTTTGAGGGTTTGGAGGTTGGAGTTGGGATTCTTTCTTGGTTGGTCGTTGTGGGTCCTTTGTGTTATTCGGTTGTTATCTTGTTGTTTCGTTGAGGTTGGTTGGTCCCTTTTGGATTGTTGTTCAGTTAGTGTCTCGGTTATGGTTCGTTGTTGTATTATGCTTTCGTTGTTGGGTATTGGCTTTGTTTGACTGAATCTTGGTTTATGATTCGTTCAGCTTATTATTGTTGAGTATCTGTTTTGAACTATTGAACAGTTTGTTGGTGTTTATATTCTATATGGGTGTGTGAACCTATTTATAAGCTTATGTATATCTATATCTCCTTGCGGGTGTGAATGGTGGTTGCTTAGCATTCTTTTGCTAATGGTTCTTTGTGTGTTTTCCAGGTATGGAGTAGTCTGAGCGCGAGCGCGATAGAGCTTATCTATGAGGACGCTTAGACTAGTTTTATGATGTTAGACTTTGGGTTTTTGGGCCTGTGTGCCTTTGAAATATTATACTCTTGACTAGTGTTTTGAATATTGTTGGTTATGACTTGAGGATTTATCTTGGTTTATATATATGACAGCTTAGTTCGTTTCTTATGATTAGCCTGTGCATCTAGGCTGTGTTTATACCTAGATGTGGCATGATGCCCCTTAAGTTTTAAATTCGCTTCCGCTATGTTATGTTTGTTGGTTGAGATAGGCAGCTGTTGTGCTGAGATTTATCTATCTCAGCCTGTGTGAGGTTGGGGTGTCACAGTTGGTATTAGAGCCTGTGTTGAGGTCTAAGTAGAGATCCTAGGGTTGTGATCTGAGACTCTAGGACTTGATCAGTAGAAATTAAGATGTTTAAGAATTCTAGGCCGCCCGGTGAGGACTCGTTTACTTGCTTTTGTTTATGCTTTGCAGGTTGTTTGTTGTTTGCTTGTTGTGAGCTCGTTCTCACTTGCTTTCTTGCGTGTTTGGTTAAGGCCGACCGCAGCTCTGTTCGCTTTCTGTTAGTAAGCGGGAGGAAGCCCCAGGCACGGGAGGAGGAATGCTAGATCGCCTCAAGAAGCTGAAGGCGACCGACGCCGGAACGGCAAGGACTTCAGGAGGCAGCAGCTCGGGTAGCAAGGGAGTAACTCTCCCTGGCTTCGAGAAAGTGAGTGGAAACGAAGGAGTCCCATCTTCGCCAGGAGAGCTTCTTATTATGAACAAGTCCCAGGCCGAGAGCTGCGATGTGGTTACCGGTGTCTTCCCGGTACTCTCCGTCCCCACCTTGGTGTTGTTCGACTCCGGAGCCTCTAATTCCTTCATATCCTCGAAGTTGGTCCGTGAGCTGGGCATTGTGCCTAGCGCAGCGACGAGGATTGCAGTCAAGGTGGCATCGGGGGAAGTTAAGGCGTGTGAGCACATCTTCGAGGGCGTGCCTATAAAGATCAAGGAAGTGACCTTTCCGAGCGACCTCATTCAGTTTGACTTGGATGACTTCGGAGTGGTGCTGGGTATGGACTGGCTGGGACAGTATAAGGCTCAGATCTTGTGCAGCGAGCAGAAGGTGGTCCTGAAGGGCCCTGGGGGCAGGCGGGTATATATCGAGGGTGACTAAGGAGCCCGAGGTCAAGTTGGTCTCCATGATCAAAATCAAGAAATATGTCGCCAAGGGACACGAAGCTTTCTTATGTGCAGTCGAGGACCTTAGCGCGCCGAAAGATGAAGTGCAGCAAATATCTGTAGTACGCGAGTTCCCCGATGTCTTTCCGGAGGAGATCCCTGGATTACCGCCCCCGAGAGGTAGAGTTCACTATTGACTTGGTGCCAGGGACGGCCCCAATATCGAAAGCCCCGTACCGAATGGCACGAAGGAAATGCAAGAGTTGAAAGAGCAGTTGCAAGACTTGTTAAACAAAGGGTACATCCGACGAGTGTTTCACCGGGGAGCTCCGGTGCTTTTTGTAAGGAAGAAAGATGGTAGCATGCGACTATGCATTGACTACGAGAGTTGAACCACAGTTAAGAACAAGTA
>CP025656.1:8873875-8885644 GCA_003576665.1 Ipomoea trifida
ACGAATCAATACTCCAACTAAGGCATCAATTACTCAACGAATAGCATGAATAAATACTCCAATAACATGGTAAAATACCCAACAAAACAATCCAACAATGATCTGAAACAAAAGACCAACAACAGACAGCAAGAACAGAGAACTGCTCACTGGAAACCAATTCACAGTGAACTTGCGGATCAACCTCACGGACCACTGTCCTCCGCCAACCTGCTCCGCATGAAGCAAGCGGCCTCCCTCGGCGGACCACCCTCCTCCGCCTAAGCCTACCGTCGCCACCTTGCGGAGAACCTTCACGGGTTACATTGTGCCGCTCCGGCCTACCGCAAGGCCAAACCCATCCCCAGTTCCAGAGACCAAAAATCAGACATGAACAACACCATTTCCAGAATACAAAATCAGACTAAAACCACTCACATTTCATCCAATTTAGAGTCCAAAAATAAGGAAATCCATAACATCATGATCATACAACACAAGACAAAGATCAAGATGCAACCCAACAAATAGATCAAGAAAGATAGGCTAATCACAAGAATTTCCAGGATTTCCAGATCACCAAAAGCAATATATATAGATTAGGGAATGAAAATAGTTTTGATGGACATGGATGGTTACCTCAAGAGCTTTTCCTCCAACCAAATCAAGCCTCAAGCTAGCCTTTAAGCCTCCCCTCCACCTTGATCATCTTTTCCCAAAGAACCCCAAAAGAACTTTATAAGAAAAGGCTTAAAGACTACTAAAAACACAAAATGCAAGATAGATTCTAGGATAGATGCACTTACCCAATCCTAACCAAGCTTAAAAGAGCAATCTTGACTTGAAAACTTGTAGGAGAAATGAAGATGAATTTTGGATGATTTTAGGGGAGAATGGCGCAAGGATGAGGGAGAAATGAAGAAGGAGAAGTGTAATCCTTTAGGGTAGATTTTAGTCTTCAAAACATATGCCAATAATACATACAATATTTTAGATTGTAAGACATTAATTGAAATTGGGCTCAAGTATAATATAATGGCTTACAAGGGTTAATTATATATTCAAGACTAGAATTTGGGCTAATGAATTATCCCTTATGAATTAAATAGAAGGATCAGGATAAGAAAGCCCATAGAAGTGTCTTAGGAACAATATATATACATATATAATACAAGATCAACAAATTGGGCTTATGGGAATATCTAATCACAATTATTGTAAGGGTCCAAATTGAATAAAATTCCCTTACAAGAATAATCCAATTAATTGGGCTCTTAATTAGAATAATTAAATTAGGTAATCAAATATATACACAAGGGAGTATATATATATATATTCGAAATTGAAGGAAAGACTAGCCCAATTAAATTAATAAATTGCCCGAAGAATTAATTAAATTGCCCAAGGAATTAATTAGCGATCGAAAGGCTTGAAATGAATTTACGGGGTGTTACAACTTCATGAATTGGAAATTAATTCACCAATTACCTACTTTGAGTAGCTATAATTCCAACTTGAGGGGTAACTTACCTCAATCTCACTACGAACACAAGAAATTCGAAGATTGAAGCTCGGGGTTCAACCTTTGCTCTTAAAATCCTAACATAGAACACAATAATACAAATATGATTCAACAAAATTCTACCCAAAACTATGAACTAGGAGTAAAAATATAACTTTTAACCGATTAAATATAAATTTTACCGAACAAATTGCGACCAAGACTTGAAGTTTGCTTCTCTCCCTCTCTCTCCCTCCCTCTCTCTCTCTCTCCCTCTCTCTCTCTCTCTTTTTCTCTCACGAATTGGAAGATGAAGATGAAGATGAAGAAATGAGATTTTCTTCATTCTTATCACATTATATATATATACGTAATATTATATATATAAAATAATAATAATAATAATAATAATAATAATAGTAATAAAATATATGGATACTTATCCATCCAACTCTATATAATAATAATATATGGAAATCTTATCTTCTAATAATAATAAAATATAGATGAATCTTATCTCATAAGCTTGGTACTAAAATATTAATATTTTAATTACAAGGTAAAAATTAGTGACACTTGTCACTACCTTGTGGTTCCAAAATAAAAATCTTTTAACTTATCAGTTGTGGTCCAAACAGATAAAGTTTCGGTGGAAAATAATTTAAATAGGAATAATTTTGAAACCAAAAATTTATCTCAGACTAAAACTCAAAATTGGGCTAGGTTCGGTACACCGCGAAATATAGCGATGCTACGATCAAAATAAATTTCTGCTGCTATGGACCAAATTTTCGGGGTATTACATTTGAAGTGTACAGTGACGCATCGAAGAAAGGGTTGGGTTGTGTGCTGATGCAGCAGGGCCGAGTAGTGGCTTACGCGTCTCGACAACTCAAGAGTCATGAAGAGAACTACCCCACGCATGATTTGGAGCTAGCTGCTGTTGTCTTTGCGCTTAAGATTTGGAGGCATTACCTGTATGGGGTACAGTGCAAGATTTACACCGACCATAAGAGTTTAAAGTATATCTTCACACAGAAGGAGTTGAACATGCGACAAAGACGTTGGTTAGAGCTCATTAAGGACTATGACTTGATCATCCAGTATCACGAAGGGAAGGCAAATGTAGTGGCCGACGCGCTGAGTAGGAAGACGAGCCACTCGCTCAATGCCACGTGGGTACTAGCAGACGATCTGTGCAAGGAATTTCAAAAGATGAATATTGCTGTAGTGGAAGAAGGGCAAGTGGATGAAGAAGTTCGGCTCTTTAGCATGCAAATCTTATCTGCTTGGCTCGACGAGATTCGGAGGGGCCAGACGGGTGATGCCCGGTTGAACAGAGTAAGGGCCAAGATGGTTAATGGCAAGAAGGGACCTTTCGAGCTCTATCCCGATGGCAGTATGCGATATTTAGGGCGGTGGTGCGTGCCAATTTCGTGTAAAGAGTTAAAGAAACAGATATTGGAAGAAAGCCACTATACTCCATATTCAGTTCATCCTGGTGGCGACAAGTTGTATAAAGACATGAAGAAACTGTTCTGGTGGCCGAACATGAAAAAGGAAATAGCTGACTTCGTGAGCCGTTGTTTGAATTGTCACAAAGTCAAGGCAGAAAGGTGCAAGACTAAAGGAATGTTACTACCCTTAGAAGTGCCCGAAGGGAAGTGGGATTCGATATCTTTGGACTTCGTGGGAGGCTTGCTTTTGACCAGATCGGGGAAAGACAAGATTTGGGTGATAGTGGATCGCCTCACCAAGACAGCCCGTTTCATCGCCATGAAGGAGACTTGGACTATGGATCAGTTGGCCAGGGCTTACATACACCAGGTGGTGAAGTACCACAGAGTGCCTCGCGACATCGTGTCTGACCGTGACTCGAGGTTCTTGTCACAGTTTTGGAAGTCACTACAGGCAGCTTTGGGCACTAGGTTGAAGATGAGTACAGCTTTTCACCCTGCCACTGACGGACAGACTGAGCGCACCATTCAGACTTTAGAGGATATGCTGAGGGCGTGCATGCTTGATTTGCAAGGATCGTGGGAAGAGCACCTCGATTTGATTGAGTTTTCCTACAACAACAGCTATCACTCCAGTATTCAGATGGCCCCATATGAGGCGCTCTACGGTCAAAAGTGCAGAAGTCCGTTATGTTGGGAAGATTTGGTAGATCCGGTGACTTTGGGGCCTCAATATTTGCAAGAAGCCACCGAAAAAGTCAAGTTAATTCAAAGTAGAATGAAAGCTGCTCAAGACCGCCAGAAATCCTATGCTGATTTGGGAAGGAAATTCGTGGAGTATCAAGCAGGCGAGATCGTTGAGGTTGGTTGGTCCCTTTTGATTGTTGTTCAGTTAGTGTCTCGGTTATGTTCGTTGTTGTATTATGCTTTCGTTGTTGGGTATTGGCTTTGTTTGACTGAATCTTGGTTTATGATTCGTTCAGCTTATTATTGTTGAGTATCTGTTTTGAACTATTGAACAGTTTGTTGGTGTTTATATTCTATATGGGTGTGTGAACCTATTTATAAGCTTATGTATATCTATATCTCCTTGCGGGTGTGAATGGTGGTTGCCTTAGCATTCTTTTGCTAATGGTTCTTTGCGTGTTTTCCAGGTATGGAGTAGTCTGAGCGCGAGCGCGATAGAGCTTATCTATGCTGAGGACGCTTAGACTAGTTTTATGATGTTAGACTTTGGGTTTTTGGGCCTGTGTGCCTTTGAAATATTATACTCTTGACTAGTGTTTTGAATATTGTTGGTTATGACTTGAGGATTTATCTTGGTTTATATATATGACAGCTTAGTTCGTTTCTTATGATTAGCCTGTGCATCTAGGCTGTGTTTATACCTAGATGTGGCATGATGCCCCTTAAGTTTTAAGTTCGCTTCCGGTATGTTATGTTTGTTGGTTGAGATAGGCAGCTGTTGTGCTGAGATTTATCTATCTCAGCCTGTGTGAGGTTGGGGTGTCACAATCGTAACCTGAAGATTAATGTAATCTAATACTGTCACTAACTACTAATAACAATAGTCCTAACATTCCTAGTCGGTCTGAAGATTAATGTAATCTAATACTGTCACTAACTACTAATAACAATAGTCCTAACATTCCTAGTCGGTCCATTATAATCATCACCCGGGATCCATAATAAAAGTCTACGATAATTACCTTGTGAAGGGGTTTGAACTCACGCCCTCAAACTGACCACCTCACTGCTATACCACTCCACCACTTCGCCTTTGCTACCATGATATGCGACCACCTATCCAATACCCTTCGCACGAACTCCCGGCCTTCATAGACGGACAAGATTATGCCGCCAACGGGCTCCGCTACTGCCTATCGGAAGAGGGAGTGCCGCCACCTCCCCCGCTGCACGACGCCGGAAATAGAGCTTGCTGCTCAAACCGCCGTCAACCACTACCGGCACCATGGCTGCCGTGGACGCTTCGCTGGAGATCGTTGCAGCTGCGAGATGCCACCACAGCCCACGCTTGCCGTCATTGCGCCTCCGGATCAACCATCGCTGCTCGCCGATGACGCCACCGTGCTGCTCCGCTGATGCTACCGTTGATCTTCATTACATGGTGAGAAGCTGTTGCCGCACGTTGCTCTGCATCCGCAAAGCTGGAGTCGAAGGTAATCGTTGCTGCTTGGCGCCGCTGGGAAGAACAGAGAGGAGAACACCGCCATCGCTGCCTGCTGCTACGTGATGAAGGCTATGGAGGCTTCGCTGGGGCTTCGCACATAACCAGGCACTACCACCGCGACAAAGGAAAGTGGGAGCTGCTGGCCGGAGCTCACCATTGCTGTTACTGCCGCGATCCACCGCCGGAGCTCCAAGGTCGTAGCTTGATGCTTGCTGGCCATTGACGAGCACCTCAACGCTGCTGCGTCATTGAGCTCCACCACCGGAGTCCATCAATATTGTTGCTGTTGGAGTGCTCGGTCGAGGGAGGCAGACAAGAGCGACGAGAGGAAGGGGCAGGGAGCAAGACCTTTGGCTGCTGATCACACTACATATGCCTTGCATATTCATATTCTATATTGGGTAGGGTTACCAAAAATAGAATGGGCTATATTGGGATGGTTGGATCAATTTAGAATGTTGGGTCAAATAGACACTTGGGCTTATATAATTTGGACTCAAGACTAATCATAGTCTATAAATTAAGATACAAATTTATAATTATGGGCTATAGTATTTGGATTCTAAAATAATAACTTATAAGAATGGCTCATCTATAGCCCATTATGAAATAATTATATTTAGAATCATCTTAATAATTATTTAATAGGAAAATAACCCCTTATTATATTTAAAAGAGTAGTAGGGAAATTCGAGGTGTTGCACCAGATGCGTTTTACTGGCAACTTCCCCAGCACTCACCACCCTAAACCCTATAAATAATTCCACTTACGACGGTATCCTTACACACTACGAACACAATGTATGCACTCATATATATGGTATCATCAGATCCTAAATACGCAAATATTATGCAGAGATTGTTATATATTTTTCAGCCGGTTGTGCAAAAAACCAAGAAGAAATGGTAATAGTATATAGAACTATATTTTTGTGTGCGTTTGTGTTTTATATTTGGATAAGTTTATTTTTGAATTAAAATGAGAGGATATTTAACCTTTGTAATGAATTTCATGATGCTAGAATTCTAAGTTGAGAAATCTTTCCTTGTATTATGTTGCACTTATTTTTCTTATAGGAAATGTCGTCCCAAGGATCTTTTGCACATAGAAATGAAGAACGAGCCCGTAAATGAAAAGCTCCAATGGGAGAATCTAGCAACCTTAATCAAGAAACGAGATATGTGGAAGTTCAGGCTGTAAACCAAATTTTGTTGATGACACCTAGTATGAGAGATCGATACTGACACCTCCTCCAACTACCGATCACTCGTTGGAAGTATGTTGATTTGCCCGTTCTAGACCCTTTTGAATGCAAGTATGGAGTAGAGCGCCTCATTCACGAGCCATACTAGAATATTATCTTAAGCTAGCGACAAGACACATTTGCTCCATTAGTCCACGAGTTTGTGGCAAGCTTAGAAGTGACAGGAGCAGCTAGAGATTTGCGAGGCAAAACAATCGAATTTCGTCTCTTCAATGAGGATCATCATATTTCGGTTAACACTTTGGGTGTTCTACTAGGATTCTACAGCGAGGAAGACCAAACCCGCCATTGTTATCGTAGACTTTAGTGGGACTTCGGTAGTCGAGACACTCCGAGAAAATATTGGGCCAAGATAGCTAGACCTGTGATAGACTAGAATGGATCAAGAGTAAGACTCTCTCAAATTGTTCGGGAAGATCTGAAAATTATGTGGAAAATCATTGCACACTTTTGGGGTGGTAGGCCAGAGAATTATGATAGAATCTCCAAGGCAGATTTATTCATGTTGCGGAGTATGGACACGGGAAGTTCGATAAACATGGGAGTGATCTGCAAAGGATGGCTGCAAGCTCAACAGCAAGAAAATGTGAAATCCATATTCGTCGGACCTTTAGTGACAAGATTGTGTGTTGTTATGGGTAACCAAATGAAGATCCATTGGTTTGTGTATCGAGTTTAGGGAGCACAAATTGTCCCTATGTCTCTAGAGGACATAGCGGGGTTGAATCTGACAGCTATATCAAGGGTTAGAGAGACTAGAGGGATGGCCAGAGAATCTACTGACACACCACCTGCACCCCCAGTTGGACCTTCATCCCCACTATTGTCACTCCTTTCTTCGTCCCCTTCACAGTTGTATTCACCCACAAATTTCGATCGGGATTCCAATACAATAGAAGTCCTTCTGTCTCGTTGTGACTGTGAATTGAATGAACAAACGGATGAAATCCAGAAAAATTCCAAATAACAGTTCGAACTAAGAAATGGAAGAACAAAAGTTGTATAGGAGTCACAAGAACTCTGTGGATGGAAACTCAAGATATCGAAGTAGTTCTGACGATTCAATAAATAATATTATTACTTGTACTTCAATTACTTCTCAATTCGATGGATGAATCCTAGCGATGGAATAATGAAGTTCTAATTCATTGATTGATTGTATCATTAACGATTTATTTTTTTGTTACGATATTCATATTACAAATCTTACTGGAACTGCTCGTTTTTCACCAGAAGCTTGTGATTTGGTTTTTGATGCAACAAGTAGAGGAAAACAATTCTTAATTGTTGGTACCAAAAATAAAGCAGCGTGATTCAGTAGCGCGGGCTTCAATAAGGGCCCGGTGTCATTATGTTAATAAAAATGGCTTGGCAGTATGTTAACGAATTGGTCCACTATAGAAACGAGACTTCATAAGTTCAGGGACTTGAGAATGGAACAAAAAATGGGGGACTCAATCATCTTCCAAAAAGAGATTAGATTCCCCGATGTATTAACCACCTCCACGAGAAGCTGCACCGTCATCATCCACACCACCCACTGCTGCACCAAGTCCCTCACCTCAGCAATTCAAGATCGAGTCATTTCAACGACAGTAACAGATTGGAGATCCTGCAAATCTTCCAATATCAACTACACCTTGAGCATATGCAAAGGATCGAAGACATAGCAAAGGAGCACACCACATCCAAGAGGAAAATGTAAGCGAAGAACCAGCGAAAAGTGCTTGATGGAATTATCACAATGATGATTTGTGAAACTATGATTGTGGACAATCTTTCACCTTGTTTTGTTTAAATTTCTTGTCTTTACCTCTTGCATGATGAACAATTGGTAGTTTGAGTATATTACTAGTTTACAACGTTTCGTCTAGTCGAAGATGTAAAACGTGGCGCTCTTGAGAGGCACCCCAAGCCGAAAGAAGAGAAGAAGAGACACAAGTAGCTTACACTCCAGAAGAAAAAGAAGTTAGAACTTAAATTTTGTTTATTCTAACCTCTGTTGTAGGAAAATTTTTGAAGGGCAGCGAATTGCGCATATGGTCATCACAAGGATACGCTTTGTGGGTATATCTTTCTATCCCTTCTTCAATTTTGATGCCTTGTTTGATCTTAGATGAGAATATTTTTGTGCGCAAGTTTGTCTTGATTTACAAATGATGAGTTGTAGGATCTTGTTTATGAATGGGTGTTTCTTTTAGTAGAATTGTTCCAGCCCAGGAAACACTTTTAAGTGTGGAAAGGCGCTTTTGTTAGTTATTTTTATGACGCCTGCTCCTTTTTCCACCATTCCTCATGGCAACATCGAGGACGATGTTATCTTTTAAGTTTGGAAAGGATGCATTGCATTTCTTTGAAAACTTGAATTGGTTGGTTGATTGAGTTGAGAGGGTATGAGAATTAGAGAGTGTGTTATGGCCGATACTATCTAGAAACTTCTAATCTTATGCCGAGAAAATTTTTGAAATATGCTTTGGAAGTTACAATTTGCACGAAATTGAAATTTTTGGAACCAATATGGTTCATATCTTTGTGTGATTGCATGATTGTTCACCTCTTATTTTGTTGGGACCTTAGTCAAAGATCACTCGAAGTGGAGTGTGTGCCCTCTAGTTTGAGAAAGATAAGATTAGCGAAGCCTGGAAATTGTACCTAATTTGGTAGGGCATGGGCAAAAGGTGAGCCTATCGGTGCGGCTTAGAATGAAAGATCCCTTAAACCCTAGAAAAAGGCATGAGAGGTTGAAATGGTGAATTGAGAATAAAGGCTTAAAAATGACCACTCCTAGAGATAAAGATACAAGGGTAGCCATCTCGCTAGGATATGAGGCAACCATTGCTCAGTCTTCAACAAGCGTAGAGCTCTACGTGAAGTTGGTTGTCTCAAAGAGATCCTGGGAGATGAGAAAATCGAGAGGAGGTGAGCCGCCCTGCTTGATTCGGGCACCATTGCGCTGTATTCAAAAAAGCATAGAGATCCATGTGAAGTCGGGTTGTCCGAAAGAATAGCCGAGGGGTTGAGAAAAAAGAGCGATCGCTCAAGCCATGGCGATGAGTGGTCCATATCCCTACCCTCATTATTTTTGTAAAGGGGCTTTGGCGTACGGTTGGAAATTGACTAGGGTGTGCACATCGTTCCGACTAGTGGGATCGACTTTTAGGCCCCTACAAAATGAAAGGTGAATTCCCTTATGATTTCAGCTTATAAGGTTTTTGCTCCCTTAGCATATTTCTCACATTTGGTTGGCATAACCTTAGTAGTCTTGGTAGATAGTGTAGGGAATTTCACCCACTTTGCTTTTTAGCACCCCGCACACTATCTAATTGATCAACGATAAGAGTACTTAACTATTCTTGGCACTTAAGTAATTATAATTTAGATAGTATACTTGCTTGAGGACAAGCAATGTTTAAGTGTGGAAACTTTGATAAGCGCCAAGAATAGTCGAGTTTAGGGTCATTTATAGGACAAAATTGTGAAGTTTTGTCACCCATTTATAACGATTTCATGCATAAAGACTCAGATGTGATCAAAAATCTCGATTTCAACTTTAGAGCATGTTTTGAAGTCAATTCCGTAGAACGGAACGGAATCCGAGGCCAAAACGAATCAGCAAGCGAAGAAGCAACCGGACAGGATCCATTCATGTAGGCATCACGCGTGAATGAAGCGTGGACCACTTCTAGTATGCGTCCACGCCCCTTCACGCGTGAAGGTGACGTGACCAGTCCATCAGGGGCTATTTCGGAATTTTGACTTCATAATGGCTATTTAAACCCTTATCCTAGAATTTTTAGAGGAGCCCTAGTTTTAGATCTGAAATCTCTATGTTTTATCCCTTTTGGGAAAACCCCCCATTTTCCCTTAGCGAGGATTAATTCTTCAATGGTAGATCTAGTTAGATGAAGAAATGAGGATGTAATAGGAAGCATTAGCTATGAATGGTAAATCTTCTTTACTTTAATTTTAGTCTAATCTTGCTATTTTTTCCTTTGGATTTTCTATTGCTTTCTTTTGTTATTTTCCTATAATGCTTGCTTAGAGTAGATAGGGGATTGGTGGCCCCGAAACTAGTCATGTGGTTGATTTGTTAAAGAAATTTCCTGAAATTTGTGAGCTTGGTGTTTTTAGATTCAAATGCTTGTGTGGGTGATGTTTGATATGCTTTGTGCCTAACTGTGGCCACATTAGATAGCAAAGCCTGTGAAAGTGAGTGTGTGCGCGGTAGCGGCCTCTCACGAGTCCAACTCATCCACATCCTCGCCCTCTGTCCGAGAGGAAGAGGCCCGTGAGGAGTGGTAGACAAGGTGTTCGATGAAATGCCCAATCGACTAAGGATGTGGGAGTCCGAGTGTGACGCCACTCGGTGTTGTGCCGTGAACTCCCTAGTCGAATCCAAATCATGTTGTTTACAAAACCTAAGTAGAGTCGACCAAACATGCTAGCCACGAGCCCAATCACTATTTCCCTTTTCTTAACCTATCTATTTATTAAGTCTAGAAATCTCGTATAAATGTCCTTTGAGTCCTGGTCATTCACGTAACTCTTTCCTTCCAACCTTCTAAATGCTAACACGATACTCGACTCCAGACTGTCTTCCTTGAGAGACCGACACTCGGGAGTCTTGACTCTTCGTTTTAACCACATTCCATTACACACCTCACCCGCTAAAAGCCACAATCTTCAAATTGGCGCCGTTTCAGGGAAAGGCAAATGGGTTTTGAGTCGTTTTGACATCTAAGAAGTCGTGCGCTAAAGAGTTCTTGAATTACTTTCTTTTTTACTTATTTTGTTTTCATATTCTTGTTGGTCGATTAAAGAAGCGAGCTTAATTATCTTAAATACCTGATACTTACTTGCAGCTACTTTTAGTTGTAAAAGACTTATTGTTTGGTTAAGCTTTGTGCAGGAAAACTTTGTTGATAATCATTTGAAGCTTGCCAATGAGTACTTATAGATATCCCATGGTTACCCATACTATGAAGGGAATCCTTTGAACTTAACTCCATCCCAACCATGTCTTTATTACCCCCATTCTACTAATGCTTATCCTCCACCAACATATTACTACCACCTCCAAATCATTATCTATTCCACACCACTATTACCACCTACAAACCCGTATCCATCTTATACACATAACTATTATCCACCGCCGCCATATCAAACACCAACCTCGCTTTGTCAAGAAAAACACCCATTACAATACCCAATTCTTCAAAAAGATGACTCGTTGAGCTCTAAAACATTATTCCAAATATAGAGAGTAAGCTTGTCCAAATGATGAAAAAGATTGATCCAAGCTATACTCACGAGACATATTCATTCCCCAATTCCCACCCCGAACAATCACTACCATCTCCATCACAATTCACA
>CP025656.1:8895658-8938683 GCA_003576665.1 Ipomoea trifida
TTCTTAGTTCGAACTGTTATTTGGAATTTTTCTGGATTTCATCCGTTTGTTCATTCAATTCACAGTCACAACGAGACGAAGGACTTCTATTGTATTGGAATCCCGATCGAAATTGTGGGTGAATACAACTGTGAAGGGGACGAAGAAAGGAGTGACAATAGTGGGGATGAAGGTCCAACTGGGGGTGCAGGTGGTGTGTCAGTAGATCTCTGGCCATCCCTCTAGTCTCTCTAACCCTTGATATAGCTGTCAGATTCAACCCGCTATGTCCTCTAGAGACATAGGGACAATTTGTGCTCCCTAAACTCGATACACAAACCAATGGATCTTCATTTGGTTACCCATAACAACACACAATCTTGTCACTAAAGTCGACGAATATGGATTTCACATTTTCTTGCTGTTGAGCTTGCAGCCATCCTTTGCAGATCACTCCCATGTTATCGAACTTCCCGTGTCCATACTCCGCAACATGAATAAATCTGCCTTGGAGATTCTATCATAATTCTCTGGCCTACCACCCAAAATGTGCAATGATTTTCCACATTAATTTTCAGATCTTCCCGAACATTTGAGAGAGTCTTACTCTTGATCCATTCTAGTCTATCACAGGTCTAGCTATCTTGGCCCAATATTTTCTCGGAGTGTCTCGACTACCGAAGTCCCACTAAAGTCTACGATAACAATGGCGGGTTTGGTCTTCCTCGCTGTAGAATCCTAGTAGAACACCCAAAGTGTTAACCGAAATATGATGATCCTCATTGAAGAGACGAAATTCGATTGTTTTGCCTCGCAAATCTCTAGCTGTGCTCCTGTCATTCTAAGCTTGCCACAAACTCGTGGACTAATGGGAGCAAATGTGTCTTGTCGCTAGCTTAAGATAATATTCTAGTATGGCTCGTGAATGAGGCGCTCTACTCCATACTTGCATTCAAAAGGGTCTAGAACGGGCAAATCAACATACTTCCAACGAGTGATCGGTAGTTGGAGGAGGTGTCAGTATCGATCTCTCATACTAGGTGTCATCAACAAAATTTGGTTTACAGCCTGAAATTCAAAATTCCTCGTTTCTTGATTAAGGTTGCTAGATTCTCCCATTGGAGCTTTTCATTTACGGGCTCGTTCTTCATTTCTATGTGCAAAAGATCCTTGGGACGACATTTCCTATAAGAAAAATAAGTGCAACATAATACAAGGAAAGATTTCTCAACTTAGAATTCTAGCATCATGAAATTCATTACAAAGGTTAAATATCCTCTCATTTTAATTCAAAAATAAACTATCCAATATAAAACACAAACGCACACAAAAATATAGTTCTATATACTATTACCATTTCTTCTTGTTTTTTGCACAAACCGGCTGAAAAAAATATAACAATCTCTGCATAATATTTGCGTATTTAGATCGATGATACCATATATATGAGTGCATACATTGTGTTCGTAGTGTGTAAGGATACGTCGTAAGTGGAATTATTTATAGGGTTTAGGGTGGTGAGTGCTGGGGAAGTTGCCAGTAAAACGCATCTGGTGCAACCTCGAATTTCCCTACTACTCATATGGAAGAACAAAAGTTGTATAGGAGTCACAAGAACTCTGTGGATGGAAACTCAAGATATCGAAGTAGTTCTGACGATTCAATAAATAATATTATTACTTGTACTTCAATTACTTCTCAATTCGATGAATGAATCCTAGCGATAGAATAATGAAGTTCTAATTCATTGATTGATTGTATCATTAACGATTTATTTTTTTGTTACGATATTCATATTACAAATCTTACTGGAACTGCTCGTTTTTCACCAGAAGCTTGTGATTTGGTTTTTGATGCAACAAGTAGAGGAAAACAATTCTTAATTGTTGGTACCAAAAATAAAGCAGCTGATTCAGTAGCGCGGGCTTCAATAAGGGCCCGGTGTCATTATGTTAATAAAAAATGGCTTGGCAGTATGTTAACGAATTGGTCCACTATAGAAACGAGACTTCATAAGTTCAGGGACTTGAGAATGGAACAAAAAATGGGGGGACTCAATCATCTTCCAAAAAGAGATTAGATTCCCCGATGTATTAACCACCTCCACGAGAAGCTGCACCGTCATCATCCACACCACCCACTGCTGCACCAAGTCCCTCACCTCAGCAATTCAAGATTCCGAGTCATTTCACGACAGTAACAGATTGGAGATCCCTGCAAATCTTCCAATATCAACTACACCTTGAGCATATGCAAAGGATCGAAGACATAGCAAAGGAGCACACCACATCCAAGAGGAAAATGTAAGCGAAGAACCAGCGAAAAGTGCTTGATGGAATTATCAACAATGATGATTTGTGAAACTATGATTGTGGACAATCTTTCACCTTGTTTTGTTTAAATTTCTTGTCTTTACCTCTTGCATGATGAACAATTGGTAGTTTGAGTATATTACTAGTTTACACGTTTCGTCTAGTCGAAGATGTAAAACGTGGCGCTCTTGAGAGGCACCCCAAGCCGAAAGAAGAGAAGAAGAGACCACAAGTAGCTTACACTCCAGAAGAAAAAGAAGTTAGAACTTAAATTTTGTTTATTCTAACCTCTGTTGTAGGAAAATTTTTGAAGGGCAGCGAATTGCGCATATGGTCATCACAAGGATACGCTTTGTGGGTATATCTTTCTATCCCTTCTTCAATTTTGATGCCTTGTTTGATCTTAGATGAGAATATTTTTGTGCGCAAGTTTGTCTTGATTTACAAATGATGAGTTGTAGGATCTTGTTTATGAATGGGTGTTTCTTTTTAGTAGAATTGTTCCAGCCCAGGAAACACTTTTAAGTGTGGAAAGGCGCTTTTGTTAGTTATTTTTATGACCCTGCTCCTTTTTCCACCATTCCTCATGGCAACATCGAGGACGATGTTATCTTTTAAGTTTGGAAAGGATGCATTGCAGATTTCTTTGAAAACTTGAATTGGTTGGTTGATTGAGTTGAGAGGGTATGAGAATTAGAGAGTGTGTTATTGCCGATACTATCTAGAAGGACTTCTAATCTTATGCCGAGAAAATTTTTGAAATATGCTTTGGAAGTTACAATTTGCACGAAATTGAAATTTTTGGAACCAATATGGTTCATATCTTTGTGTGATTGCATGATTGTTCACCTCTTATTTTGTTGGGACCTTAGTCAAAGATCACTCGAAGTGGGAGTGTGTGCCCTCTAGTTTGAGAAAGATAAGATTAGCGAAGCCTGGAAATTGTACCTAATTTGGTAGGGCATGGGGCAAAAGGTGAGCCTATCGGTGCGCTTAGAATGAAAGATCCCTTAAACCCTAGAAAAAGGCATGAGAGGTTGAAATGGTGAATTGAGAATAAAGGCTTAAAAATGACCACTCCTAGAGATAAGATACAAGGGTAGCCATCTCGCTAGGATATGAGGCAACCATTGCTCAGTCTTCAAACAAGCGTAGAGCTCTACGTGAAGTTGGTTGTCTCAAAGAGATCCTGGGAGATGAGAAAATCGAGAGGAGGTGAGCCGCCCTGCTTGGATTCGGGCACCCATTGCGCTGTATTCAAAAAAGCATAGAGATCCATGTGAAGTCGGGTTGTCCGAAAGAATAGCCGAGGGGGTTGAGAAAAAAGAGCGATCGCTCAAGCCATGGCGATGAGTGGTCCATATCCCTACCCTCATTTATTTTTGTAAAGGGGCTTTGGCGTACGGTTGGAAATTGACTAGGGTGTGCACATCGTTCCGACTAGTGGGATCGACTTTTAGGCCCCTACAAAATGAAAGGTGAATTCCCTTATGATTTCAGCTTATAAGGTTTTTGCTCCCTTAGCATATTTCTCACATTTGGTTGGCATAACCTTAGTAGTCTTGGTAGATAGTGTAGGGAATTTCACCCACTTTGCTTTTTAGCACCCGCACACTATCTAATTGATCAACCGATAAGAGTACTTAACTATTCTTGGCACTTAAGTAATTATAATTTAGATAGTATACTTGCTTGAGGACAAGCAATGTTTAAGTGTGGAAACTTTGATAAGCGCCAAGAATAGTCGAGTTTAGGGTCATTTATAGGACAAAATTGTGAAGTTTTGTCACCCATTTATAACGATTTCATGCATAAAGACTCAGATGTGATCAAAAATCTCGATTTCAACTTTAGAGCATGTTTTGAAGTCAATTCCGTAGAACGGAACGGAATCCGAGGCCAAAACGAATCAGCAAGCGAAGAAGCAACCGGACAGGATCCATTCATGTAGGCATCACGCGTGAATGAAGCGTGGACCACTTCTAGTATGCGTCCACGCCCCCTTCACGCGTGAAGGTGACGTGACCAGTCCATCAGGGGCTATTTCGGAATTTTGACTTCATAATGGCTATTTAAACCCTTATCCTAGAATTTTTAGAGGAGCCCTAGTTTTAGATCTGAAATCTCTATGTTTTATCCCTTTTGGGGGAAAACCCCCCATTTTCCCTTAGCGAGGATTAATTCTTCAATGGTAGATCTAGTTAGATGAAGAAATGAGGATGTAATAGGAAGCATTAGCTATGAATGGTAACTCTTCTTTACTTTAATTTTAGTCTAATCTTGCTATTTTTTCCTTTGGATTTTCTATTGCTTTCTTTTGTTATTTTCCTATAATGCTTGCTTAGAGTAGATAGGGGATTGGTGGCCCCGAAACTAGTCATGTGGTTGATTTGTTAAAGAAATTTCCTGAAATTTGTGAGCTTGGTGTTTTTAGATTCAAATGCTTGTGTGGGTGATGTTTGATATGCTTTGTGCCTAACTGTGGCCACATTAGATAGCAAAGCCTGTGAAAGTGAGTGTGTGCGCGGTAGCGGCCTCTCACGAGTCCAACTCATCCACATCCTCGCCCTCTGTCCGAGAGGAAGAGGCCCGTGAGGAGTGGTAGACAAGGTGTTCGATGAAATGCCCCAATCGACTAAGGATGTGGGAGTCCGAGTGTGACGCCACTCGGTGTTGTGCCGTGAACTCCCTAGTCGAATCCAAATCATGTTGTTTACAAAACCTATAGTAGAGTCGACCAAACATGCTAGCCACGAGCCCCAATCACTATTTCCCCTTTTCTTAACCTATCTATTTATTAAGTCTAGAAATCTCGTATAAATGTCCTTTGAGTCCTGGTCATTCACGTAACTCTTTTCCTTCCAACCTTCTAAATGCTAACACGATACTCGACTCCAGACTGTCTTCCTTGAGAGACCGACACTCGGGGAGTCTTGACTCTTCGTTTTACCACATTCCATTACACACCTCACCGCTAAAAGCCACAATCTTCAAATTGGCGCCGTTTCAGGGAAAGGCAAATGGGTTTTGAGTCGTTTTGACATCTAAGAAGTCGTGCGCTAAAGAGTTCTTGAATTACTTTCTTTTTTACTTATTTTGTTTTCATATTCTTGTTGGTCGATTAAAGAAGCGAGCTTAATTATCTTAAATACCTTGATACTTACTTGCAGCTACTTTTAGTTGTAAAAGACTTATTGTTTGGTTAAGCTTTGTGCAGGAAAACTTTGTTGATAATCATTTGAAGCTTGCCAATGAGTACTTATAGATATCCCCATGGTTACCCATACTATGAAGGGAATCCTTTGAACTTAACTCCATCCCAACCATGTCTTTATTACCCCCATTCTACTAATGCTTATCCTCCACCAACATATTACTACCCACCTCCAAATCATTATCTATTTCCACACCACTATTTACCACCTACAAACCCGTATCCATCTTATACACATAACTATTATCCACCGCCGCCATATCAAACACCAACCTCGCTTTGTCAAGAAAAACACCCATTACAATACCCAATTCTTCAAAAAGATGACTCGTTGAGCTCTAAAACATTATTCCAAAATATAGAGAGTAAGCTTGTCCAAATGATGAAAAAGATTGATCCAAGCTATACTCACGAGACATATTCATTCCCCAATTCCCACCCGAACAATCACTACCCATCTCCATCACAAATTCACATAGAAAACAATGATTCACACTTCTTCGACCACCTTCCAATCAATATTTTACCCTTCCCAATCCTTGTGATTATATCCCACCGGCCAAAGATGAAATTGAGATTCTAAAAGACAAGATAGAAGCATACACAAAGATGGCCAAGGAGGACACAACCAATTTAAAAGCCAAAATCAAGAGCGAATTGAAAGATTATCTTGCTACACTCCGGGAAGAAGGACTTCCATTAGAAGAGGTTGAAACGAAAATGCTATCTATGATGGAGGAGCTCATGAAGACAAGCTCATTACGGGTTAACTACCCCATTGTAGATGATCTCTCGACATTGGAAGCCAATCCAAGGGTTGTACATGAGATTGTAAGAGAAAATGCTAGGGAAGAGGTGAGTGTTGAAGAAGTAGAGGACTATTATGCCCTGGTGCTTGAAGAAGTCCCAATATTCGAATTGGAAAATCAAAAGGAGGTAGAGATAGAGAGTGAAGATGAGGACATTGGAGTAGTGTGGGAAGATGAAGAGCCGTCATGTGGTAACATTCGCAATCCTTCTTGCGTTGATATTCTTGAAAATTCTTGTGCTCTTATAGAAAACACTTTTGACACTTGTGTGGATGACTCCCCTCTGAATTGCGATAATGATCTATATGCTTATCACACCACTCATTTTTATTTCTGGGAGGATGATTCCGTAGAAACTAGAGCTACATTCATCAATAATTATAAGGATTCTCTCTTAATTGTTTGATAATGACTACATCTGTTTCAATTTTTGGGAAAATGAATCCTTCGATTTGTGTGAAAACGAGCTTATGAGTGAAGGGAATGATGATTCATTTTATTCATTTGAAGATGAGGGTGATTTTTCTAGTCAGATCGAGTGGGAGGATGAGATTAGTGAATATAAAGAGGAGATAGTGGGAAATAAAAAGATCTTCACTTTTGATATGCTTGAGAAAATTGAGTGGGGAGACTTTGTTAAACGAGAAAATGAAAACAGGAGTGAAAAGATATGGTACCAACCTTATGCCATAAATGAAACCATCTTTAAGGGTGGAAGAGTTAAGAAGGAAAGGGAAGTTCGCACCGTCCTAAAAAGATTAAGAAGGGTGTGTGAGGTTGAATTTCTTCAAACTATACAAATTGTTCTTCCTTTATTTAGTTGGGAATTCAAGGATATGTCCTACATCTTGGGACATTCCTTGAAGCAAAGGTGCATGGGACGCTAGGTAAGGTCCCGAAATCGGTGTGTTTCGAAGGATAGAACACACCACGTCTAGCCAGTGACGTAAAGCGTGGCGCACTTGGGAGGCAATCCCAATGTTATCTTTCATTTTTAACACTTTCACTTTTGTTGTTATCTTGTTTCCTTTTGATTCCATTTTTATATAGCCCCGTTTAAGCTAACAAACCGCAGATTATATATTTGGAAAGCATATTTTGACCACAATTCACCAACACAACATCACTACGAGCAAAAGAGGCGAAAATTACCAAGGTAAAACGCGTAGAGCACAACCACGCCTACTTCACGCGTGAAGAAACACGCGTGAAGGAGGCGTGAACCTGAACCAGTTGCCGTCCACGCCAGGCTTCATGCGTGAAGGCCGCGTGGACAGGCACTAGATCCTTCTCGGGAATCTCGCGTGAATTAGTTTAAACCCCTCCCCTTCCTCATTTTCTTCTCCTCCACGAGCTAAACTTATCTCCAAGGTAAAAACATCTCTTCCCCAAGCAATTTCCTTGAAAAATTTCAAGTTTATTCCATCTAGCAAGTCATCCAAAGAGGTAACCCATTTCTTTCTTTGCCGAATCCAAATCATGTTGTTTACAAAACCTATAGTAGAGTCGACCACACATGCTAGCCACGAGCCCCAATCTCCATTTCCCCTTTTCTTAACCTATCTATTTAAGTCTAGAAATCTCGTATAAATGTCCTTTGAGTCTTGGTCATTCACGTAATTCTTTTCCTTCCAACCTCCTAAATGCCAACACGATACTCGACTCCAGACTGTTTTACTTGAGAAACCGACACTCGGGGAGTCTTGACTCTTCGTTTTACCACATTCCATTACACACCTCACCACTAAAACCCACAATCTTCAATACCCAACAAATATAGCATCTAAAGTTTTAGGTCCTAGATTGGGTATTTTGAAAGGCGAAAAACCTACCTTTGTCAAACACCCCTACACTTTGAAATATTTTAAGTTTGGAGAATGCCATTTCCATAACTCATAAGGGGTTATATCAAAGCCTTTATATATGGGGTATCCTATTAAGGATATGGTTTGTTGTTAAGACAACTTTTCCCCACAAGGAATCTAGAGCACTAAAATTGATTAACATTGCATTAATAATTTCTCTAAGTGTTCTATTTTTCCTCTTAGCTATGTCATTTTGTTGGAGAGTGTAGGATGCAGTGACTTCATGTATAATACCTGATTTTTCACACAGACTTTTGAGAAAGTTTGTTTCATATTCACCACCCATATTAGAATGAAGCCTTTTAACCTTTTTGTCTTATTGATTTTTCTACTTCTATTTTAAAAATAAAAAACTTTTGTTCTACTTTGTCTTTTTTCTCAAAAGATAAGATTTTTGAAAAACGAGAAAAGTCATCATGAAAGTAATGTAATAACGTTTTCCACGTCTACTTTTTTTTGTTTTTAAAATCTGCTAACTCTGTGTGAATTAGTTCTAAAACACTTGTAGTTAATGGGTCATAGTAAAAAAGGGTTTTCTAGCATATTTGGCTTCATTATCACATATTTTACATTGAGAAAAGGAATCAATTATCAAGTTTGGCAACAAGTTTATTTTTTTAAATCTATTTAGACACTTTAAGCAAATATGTCATAATCTACCAGGCCACACATTAATTGAAACATCGATATAAGCAAAAAAAAAACGTAGTATTATTAACATTAATGGAATCAACAAGGTTTAGAGGGTTTCCAAAAAAGAAAAAAATAATAAGGTTTAGAGGAGCAGTGGGAACTATGGGCAACACAAACAGTCCCCAACATAAATAACCCCTTCATAAGTATTCCCCTATACGGGTCATGGTCAAACGATTTGACTCAAACACTAACTTAACCACAACCCTAATCAACAAGGCCCCGGAGATTAAGTTTCTTCAAAAAGATGGGGCATACAACACTTCAACCAAAAGCAAATCCTTACTAGAAGATAATTTAATTTCTACTTTTCATCTACCTCTCACCTCATATACACTAGAGGTTCCCATGATGACTTTTTGTTCCCCTTGAGTGCTGCTTGAAACTCTTTGAACAAGCTTTTGTTTGTGCATAAGTGATAGGATGCTTCAGTGTCCACCAGCCATTCTTCAGTGTCTCTAACGAGATTACCCTCCACGGTTATTACTGCTACAATTACATACTTCCATGTTCTCCAACATGTTTGCTTGGTTTATGGCCTCTTCTTGATTTGGCTTCTATGCATTCTGGTTGGTGACACCTTTGCGATGATAGCATTGTGTTGCACAGTATCTTTGTTTCTCATAGACAAAGCATCCACTGTAGAGAATGTGAAAAGCTTGTATATTATTAAGCTAAAGTCTGTAAGCTATTTATACATGTACATGGAGATAAAGTAGCTAACAAAACTAACAATAAAGAACTATTCTGCAGGATGAAACTAAGCAACAAATAAATGAAAATAAATTAAATCATTAATCCTTAACACGCCCCCGCAAGATGGAGGAGCCGTCGGATACTATAATCTTGGAATGAAAACGCAGAAAGAATTCACGGCCAAGCAGTTTTGTAAGGAGGTCTACAACCTGATCCTTTGAGCTAATATGCTGAACACCCAAAGTACCGTCCACGACGCGCTCACGGACACAAAAGTAGTCGAGCGCAAGATGTTTCATCCTCGAATGGAACACCGGGTTCTTCGCAACATACGTGGCCCCCATATTATCACAATACAACAGTGGAGAACGCAGTAACACTATGCCCAAATCAAACAAAAGATTTCATACCCAGATTACCTCCACAACCGAACTCGCCAAAGCACGATACTCAGCCTCGGGTTGAAGACCGTGAGACAGTTTTTTGACGAACGGATTTCCACGACACAACATTTGAACCAAGAATGATAACAAAACCAGTGGTAGAGTGACCGTCATCTCTACTACCTCCCCATTCAGAGTCTGAAAAAGCTGTCTCCAACAAACTGGAGCATGCACGTAACAACAAACCATGAAATAAAGTACCTTTTAGATACCGAAGCAACCGTTTAATGACACCCCAATGATATGCCTTTGGCGAGTGCATGCATTGTGACATGGAATTAACAGCATAAGCAACGTCTGGTCTAGTAACAGACAGGTACTAAAGCATTCCAATCAACCTACGAAAATCAGTCACATCAACCACAGGCTCCCCCTCGTGAATAGACATAGATGTCATAGTGGACATCGGAGTGGAAACAGGCTTTGCACCATCCATGTTATAGCGAGCAAGAATATCTGTAATGTACCTACTTTGGGAGAGAAAATAACCACCAGAGACTAGCACAACCTCAACCCCAAGAAAATGATGTAGTGTGCCTAAATCCTTCAAAGCAAATTTTTGCGATAATATGTTTATAAACTGGCCAAGGAAAACATCATTATTGCCAGTGATAATTATATCATCCACGTAAACCATAAAATAAACAAGCACTCCACGAGTAGCATAAACAGACAAAGAAGCATCACTGACAGTTCTCTTAAACCCAAACTTAATTAGAAAAGATGATAGCTCAAGGTACCAAGCCCGCGGAGCTTGCTTTAGGCCATACAAGGCCTTTTTTAACTTACAGATGTAGTTAGGCTGAGTAGAATCAACAAAACCTGGAGGTTGCTCCATAAAAACCTCTTCACTCAATGTCCCATTTAGAAAGGCCTTGTTAATGTCAAGCTGTCGTGTAGACCACACTCGGGACAATGCAATTGTAAGCACAACCCGGATAGTTACTGGTTTCATAACTGGACTGAAGGTCTCAAAGTAATCATAGCCAGACTCCTGTAAAAATCTCTTGGCTACTAAACGAGCCTTGAACTTGTCAACAGCATCGTCAGCGCGCCTTTTGACCCGAAACACCCATTTACATCCAATAATTTTTTACCCAACATTTGGTACCAGCTCCCATGTCCGATTATGGATCAATGCCGTAAATTCAGCTTCCATCACCTTACGCCAGAGTGGTTGCTTTAGAGCATGCGCAACTGTAGATAGTTCAACTGCACTAGGCATAGAGTGAGTCGAAGTCACATTAACAAATACATCATTGAAATATTTCGGATTCGGCCGTCGAGTTCATTTTAGACGATCGCTAACTTGCGACGAGGTGCCAGTGGATGCAGCCTGTTGATTACTAATTTGGGATGTGCCAGGAGCAGTCTCTGCCGGCATATTACTGACCTGAGATATGCTAGAGACGGACTCCGTAGACTCAGCCGAGGAGGAAGCCGATTGTACATGGTCTTGGGAAGAGGTATGCGCACCATCCCCGAATGATGAAGCATTATCCTGCAAAATTACTGGACTCACAGGCACAACTGAGTTATTGTGGGATTCTACATCACGATTAGCCGGAGTAAATGGAATAGAGGTTGAAGTTTGTATCGCTGGCAAATTAATAGGAATAAAAATTGGTGTGGTACTAGAGGAAACTGCAGGCAACTGGTTATTTGCATTAGACATAAGTATTTTCTGGTAAGGAAATTCAGACTCAACAAACGTGACATGGCATGAAATATAAATACGATTCGTAATCGACTCAAGACACTTATATGCAGATTGAGAAACAGAATAACCAATAAACACACATGGTGTTGACCGCAGTTTTAATTTTGAAGAGGCATAAGGTCTGAGCCATGGGTAATAAAGGCACCCAAAACACTTTATTTTATGAGTTTATTACCAAAATGGTCCCTCGACTATTACGAAATTACCAATTTGGTCCTCAACAATTTTCGTGACCAATTAAGTCCCTCGACTTTGAAAAATTTAACCAATTTGGTCCTCCGTTTATTTTTCTGTTAAACATCCGTTAAATCGGGACCAAATTGGTAATTTTGCTATAGTCAAGGGACCAAATTGGTAATTAATTTTCACTGAAATGGTCCCTTGACTATAGCAAAATTACCAATTTGGTCCTGATTTAACGGATGTTTAACGGCAAAATAAACGGAGGACCAAATTGGTTAACATTTTCAAAGTCGAGGGACTTAATTGTGTACGAAAAATTGTCGAGGACCAAATTGGTAATTTCGCAATAGTCGAGGGACCATTTCGGTAATAAACTCTTATTTTATCATAACTAGGGACTTTATGGAATAATTTTTGATATGGGGAAATATTATTAAGAACATGGGTTGGCATTCTATTTATGAGAAAAAACAGCAGTTTGAAAAGCATACGTCCAGAACTTAATTGGTAAAGACGCATGATGAAGCAGCGACAAACCTATTTCAATAATATGCCAACGTCGCCATTCCGCCGTACCATTACGCTCAGGAGTATGCGGCGGTGTTGTGAAATGGGATATGCCAACTGAATTGAATATAGGAACTAGTTTGACGAACTCACCCCCATTATCTGAGAAGACGGATATGATTTGGTGACAAAAAAACTTTTCAACTAGAGCCTTAAATTGAGGAAAAATGAAAGCAACACCAGACTTCTTTTTAAAAGGATATAACCATACATATTTCGTAAAAAAGTCAACGAAAATGACATAATAATAGCAACCATCAATGGAAACATCCTTGGTGCCCCAAACATCTGTATACAAAAGTTCAAGAGGTTTTGAGCTTTTTAGGGAATTCTGAGCAAATGGTAAATTATGACTCTTACTTACGCTACAAGACTCACAATGAAAAGAATTGACATTAGACAATTTATAGGGAAAATTAGTATTGCGAGCAATAACACTGAGAACTTTATTGGATGGATACCCCAAATAGTGATGCTACTCGGAGGCACTAGTACGAGTAAGAGCATTAATATGTGGGTGACATGGCATAGTGGTAGAATAAATATCATGCACGCTGTTTCCCTACATCAGACACGCCCCCGTGCGAAGATCCTTGACACGAAAAAAATATGGGAAAAATTCAACAGAAGCTGCGTTAGATTGACAAAGCTTAGAAACTGAAACCAAGTTACGACGCAACTTAGGGACACAAAGAATATTTTTTAAGGTTAAATTACAAGTAGGAGTAAGAAAAACAGTAGTGCCTGTGTGAGTAATTTGCAAACGATTACCATCTCCCAAGTGGACTTCATCGGGGCCTCCATATTTAGAAAATGATGGCAAAGATGTTGCACTCGAGGTTGCATGATGTGAAGCACCTGTATCAAACAACTAGGACTGTTGCGGCACATAAAAGAGATGGGATCTTTTAGAAAAATTCTAGCTTAGAGAAATAGGGTTCTGGATACCATGTAGAAAATGTGAAAAGCTTATATATTATTAAGCTAAAGTCTGTAAGCTATTTATACATGTATATGGAGATAAAGTAGCTAACAAAACTAACAATAAAGAACTATTCTGCAGGATAAAACTAAGCAACAAATAATTTTTTTTGAATCTTGTCATTCTTGAACCGATTATTGTTATTGTTTTTAAAGTTCTTTTTACGGTTCTTGTTTTGATCTCCAATTTTCACCCTGTCATTTTTTGCATTGGTTTCTACAACTCTAGCTTTCAAATTGTTAGGACAGATAACAGACTTGTGTCTCAAGCGAATGGTCTATTCAATGTTGATATGATTCACCAGCTTCTCCATTGGTGTAATATTTCATCTCATGCTTCATTTTATTCTGGAACGTAACTCTGACCAGGACTCAAACAGCTTCTCTATTAAAACATAGGTTTAAAGTAATTCACTTACCGGTATGCCTTCAGTCACCATGTCTACTACCAGATTCTCATATTCGTGAACCTATTTCACGACGGGCTTGGATTCTGTCATCTTGAAGTTCAGCTAGTGACTAACTGCGTACTTCCTTATACCTGCATCATCAGCACCATACTTCTTCTGCAGCATGTCCCAAATTGTTTTGGTTTGTTTTGGTAGACTTATGTATAGAGAAGATTTCGAAGAGGGCATCAGTCGTATCTTGTAGTTTGGTACGAGTTTCTAGGGGACTGAGCAGTTGTTTTTGGTGCAGAAGCTTTTGGGTCAAGAGTAGCATAGCATCCAGAATTGTACCAGGGATTCTGGTTGAGGATGTTGTGTTAGAGTGGTTTGAGCAGGGGCCTGGTATAGAATATGATCTTCAATGAGAACGTAGTCCATCTCCATCGAGTCAAAGTGGATTAGCATTTTAGCGTGATAGTTGATGTCGTTGAGCGCTTTAATTTTGGAGAGATCGACATCAGGTTTGTTGACGAAAGTCGGCATTGTGTTCTAGATTCGCTTTTAATTGTTAGGGAATTTAACAATGTTGCACAACACATGTATTAGTGTAGGTTGCCTCAGAATAGAAAAACTAAAATGAACGAAGGATTTCTGTGTCGTGTTTAAAAAACACTGTCTTTAAAGTGAATTTCGGATAGACAGTTCAGTCTACAATTACCGGTACGCTTTCAACGGGTAACACTGATAATCTACATTGACGTGCACCTGCTAAACGTAGGAGAACCTGCCTCTCAAAAGCTCAGACGAAGAATGTAAATAAGGCGATTGAGGGTGAAAAGCGTAGGATTGTAGTGCATGATTTTGAGCAGGGGAAGACTATTTATACACTGCTCAATATAACCCGACCAAAATGTTGCCATATCACACCTAACATGCAACATTAGCACACACATGATTCCCTTCCATAATGCTTCAAACTTACTTTTGAAATGTTATCCGTGGGAGTAGAGAGTTTTGAAAGCATTGTGGGACAAAAGCAAGTTAAAGAAGCATTTTTAAAAATGATTGTTATCCGTGAGAGTAGAGAGTTTTTAAAGCAATGTGGGACAAAAGCAAGTTAAAGAAGCCTTTTTAAAAATGACTTTGCAACAAGGGGCACACAATCTGATCACCAGACCTAGGGGGATTTGTCTTATGTGGGTGTCTTATTGGTTAATATTTTTCAATTATGTCCTGCTTTAATTCTATTATTATCCTCCCAAAAGGTTGAATTCTCAACCCTAGGGGTGTAAATTATGGTAACTCGATTCCTGGTCTTTCATCTCAAACTTCACCCTGTGACCAATTAAGCTGGCCATGCGGGTTGCTTTAATTCTATTACTATTTGTCACATTAGGAGGTCTGAGAACTTATTAGCTCATGCTTTAGCACATGCTACATGCACTGAGTCTGATCGTAGAACATAGGTGTATTAGCTATTTGCTTTCTGCTGTTTAATTTATATATTTCGTGGTTGGTTTTCAAAAAAAAAAAAAAAAAAAAAACACAAAACAAAAACAAAAGAATTTTAAAACATGATAAATTTCAAGGTGAATGAGACATTATTACTGAATACTGCGTGCATGCATTATTTCCACAGAGAGAACAGGCAAACAAAGAACAATGTCCTTTTTCTTGAGGTTCATATTACACAAACAGATTTGTTGCACTAAAATGATGGCCTTCTTTGTTACAGTATCAATACTTAACAGACACAAGCAAGAATACTGTAATTCATCCCACAATTCTATTCCTCAGATGGGAGGTAGAAAATCACAGCTGCTGTCAATCTCAGACTCCAAGTCGAGTTCTGCGTCGTCGTCAGGGTCCAACGACCCAGCAGCGAGGCTCCCCTCGGTTTTTGAAGCTTGCTCTCCGGGAGTCTTCGCTTCCTGTATGATACGCATGATTTCTTCCACGCTTTGAAGTGAATGGCTACTTCCACCTTCATTGTAGCTCGTTTTCTCCCCGCCTTCCATCACCTCTTTTGGCAAGTTCTTGAGAAACCAAGGATGCTTTTTGATCTCTGGGATAGTGATCCTCTACATCAAGAATTCGAGTTTTTCCAATAAGCAACGCTTTCACTTATCACAAACACATTTTCTTATCAGGCTGTTATAGCTTGATGGAATATGTAATAAGCACTATGCAAAACAAAGAAGCTCAGTTGTTGCAGTAACAACATTTTTGTTAGTGAGCAAAAGTCTAGCCTCTGTTGATCAGTTGAGTCATTTACCCCTCCATGAACTCTTGGGCCAGGGTGTGGGGGTACCTGGGGTGGGCAATTCCACCTTTTTTCACAAGTAACAGCATTTCCGTTACAAATACAAAACATAGCAATTGTTACCTTGGATGGATTTGCAACGAAGATGCGAGAAAGGAGGTTCCTACAATCTGCAGAAACTCGTACATAATCAGGAATGGAGTACTGAACACTCAGTATTCTCTGCACATAACAAAAGAGATTCCTAAGTTGAAGGAAAAAAGCAGCAGGCTACTGTCAACCGACAAAAAAACGCAAAATCAATCTTCAGTTAAATCAAAGTATGCACTCACTCCAATGGTTTTACGGAAATTCCTAGGATCTTCAGGTTCCTCAAAAGGGTATGCTCCAACCAACATCACATACAGTGTAACGCCGCAGGACCACACATCCGCAATCTAAAGTGGCATGGAGTGGAGAATGAACAATCAATTCATCAGCAGAACAATTTCTGGAACTGGTTAGTGAGTGCAGTACAAGAAGCAGACATTTCATTTAAAAACTAATTTCCAAAAGGATAATCTTTTTTTCCCCTCCCTCCTGATGTGACTTTCATTCATCGGGTGCCATGAATTGGCTAACCCTGGCACTAGTTAAAAAAGGAATTTAGTTGTCCAATCAGATAATTTCACGTCAAAAAGGGAAGATTGGAGGGGAATGGGGATATATAGGAGGGGTGTGTAGCCTTACTCTTTCCGAAATTCCTTCTAAAAAAACAAATTTCAGCAAATAGATTTATTCCTCTTTTGCTTCTTATTTGTTACCATCTTTGATAGTTTTACCATTTAACTCCAAAAATTGTAACTTGTGGACTCAACTATTCAAACTTCAAAGTTAATCACTTTTAATCCTTCTGTCTTATTAACTTTATTAATGAAAGATTAATGATGGCTAACTTAATAACTTGCTTCATTAGGCATGCTTGACCAAGTGAGAAGATATTACTATCATTTCCATTAAAGTGTTTGTTGGGCGGAGACCGGTGAAGGGCCAAGTCCAACACCCTGTCTCTCGAAAATGTAGTGGTATATTAAGAAATAAAGTTGCGCCTTCGCTATGAGCTATAGCTTTTGGCGTAGTGGTAAGCGTTTGATCCTAACAGTGTTTATAATGTAAAAGGGATTCAGAATTTTAGACCACACACAAAGCAATGAAGAGCGTTAAGTTGACACTTGACAGCAAATAAATCAACAGATATGAATCCACGGATACAGTTTCTAAGCCACCTCTAGGAGATAATTTTATACCTTTCCATCATATTCCTTTCTTGAAAGGACTTCGGGAGCAATATATGCTGGTGTTCCTACAGTTGACTTAGGTTGTGAATGCAGCAATCCAGACTGCAAGTCAAAAAACACACAAGCGTGTTATCCTATGAAGTTAATTATGGCAGAATGAAAACATTAACCTCAAAAGAAAGAAACCTTGGAATAGCCAAAATCACATATTTTCAGGCGTGGTGTTGGACTTCCATCCAGGAGAGTGTTTTCAAGTTTCAGATCTCTGTGACAAATTTCCTGCAGAAAAGAAAAGCACCGTCTGAGAAGAACAGGGCGTAAAAAGAACAGTGTGAAACATAAAAGCGAAATTTATACCATGGAATGACAGTAACTGACTCCAGATATTAGTTGATGAAAGAAAAATCGAGCCTGTTGACAAATGAACAAACAGCAGCCAGTTAAACAAAATAAAGCAGAGATACTAGTGTGTGAATTGGAGAGACAAGGATTTTGCGTCTTAAAAACCTCATCTTCACTAAATCTGCCAGCGCTACATATTCTTGCAAAAAGTTCTCCCCCAGATGCATACTCCATAACAATAGCTAAATGTGATGGAGTCAACAAAACCTGCAGAAAGCATTAAATAAATGGTTCCAATTACTCGCTTGTATAGGGTGCTGAACTTACCCGTGACCAAGCCCTGATACCACTTGTTAGGATCAAGCGCTTACCACTACGCCAAAAGCTATAGCTAGTAGCGAAAGCGCAATTTTATTTCGCCATCACATTTTCGAGAGGCAGGATGTTAGACTTAACCCTTCATCAACCTCCGCCCAAAAATCCCCTAGCCACCAATTGATGGACTTGACCCTTTACCGGCCTCCGCCCAACAAAGTACATATATTTCATGAACATAACAGAAATGGCAACATAGTATAGTCAAATTCTCATCATGCATAGCAAGCATTGGCTTCAAGAATCTTGTTAGTGAAATATCCAAGCTTGCAAAAGAACAGAGTAACAAAATTATACAAACTAGAGGACGTTTTTGAATCCAAGCTGATAACAAGGCTTAAAAATAAACAGATACTAAAAGAACATGATAGATATTTACCTCCTTAAACCTGATGATATTTGGATGCCTCAGTGACTTATGATTTATAATTTCCCTTTGTACATTCTCATCAATCTATAAAGAAGAAAAGGAATACCCTTATGTTAGAACACACTATCTAAAAACAGCCTTGATATGCAACATCAATGATTTGTCCAAAAAAAAAAAACATCAATGATGGAAAGAAAAATGTTATAATCTAAGATTGAGCTGGGTCACTCAATTGAGCTATGATGCACATAGGTTAAACCACACTAAAATATTAAATCCAACCAATTAGTTATGCCTTATAAACTCATATGTTCTCTCTTATTTTATTAATGTCGGACTCTTAACAAAAACAAAGGCAAATATGAAAAGGGATTGACTAAAACCAAGCTAAAATCTAAATCATCAGAGATTTCCCATTTTTCCAGATTGAACTGTACTGTTAAGGTATTTCACATATTTCTGCAGTGATTGAAACATTAAAGCAGAAGCATCAGAAAAGGCTTGAATTGGGCAATTAATATAAAGAACCAAATCATTTTTCCAAAAAAAAAAAAAAAAAAAAACCCTTAGATTTTCATATGCTGGCATAATATGCAGAAAATTTCAGTTTTGGACTCACAAAAAAAGAGGATACTTTGATAAATAAGTAAAAAACTGAGCAGACAATTACCTTCTTCCCTCTTTCTATATACTTGACAGCAAAAAGTTCCTTGGTCTTCTTGTCTTTTACCAGCCTTGCCACTCCAAAATTCCCAGAACCTAGCTCCTTCAATGGCTCATACTTTTCCTCCATCGCAACTCAAATAAACCCAAACTTCTTCAGAGGTAAAAGCTCCAAAAACACACAACTTCAATACCCAACAAATTAATTCAAGATAACACAAAGAATACCCAGAATTGCATAATAGGAAACAGCCTTTTTGTTAACATCTAAATCACCCTTGTCCTCACCAACCCATTGATTGGAAATTTGGAATTTCTTAAAGCTTACTACATAACAATGCGGCTATAGATATATATGTTTTGACTTCAATGGATAACATATATATTAATTTAAATTAAGGCTCTAATTCATTGCTTTTCAATTAAATTATATATCATATAAAAAAAAATTGCAGCTTGGCAAGCCGTGCTTGTAATATGCTTCTCACGAATAATCATTGAGACACTTGCCATAATTAAAAGATGGAAAGTTTGTTATAAAAAACTGAGAGTGTAGGGACGAATTGGAAGGCACGTACATTGGCTGGGTCGGCTGAGGCTCAAGAAAGAACATTTTCATTACATTGGACACCACCACATGGGAGCTGAAACGCTGACGGACTCTACCCTGACACCTGTGATTATGAGGTGAGTTGAGGGCGCACGAATAAGACATAAAACTGTTTTCTTCTTCTCTCACCGTAATTCAATGGTTTGCTTAGATATGATCCAATGTTAGAGTGCAGATCTGTTCAATTTTTGAACATAATCTTCACATTGTCGCTATCAAATTTCGAGCTTTGGTCTCTTTGCCATTACATTGGACACGACCAAATGGGAGCTGAAACCTTACGTACTCCACATTGACACCTGTGATTATGAGGTGAGACATAAAACTTTTTTTTTTTCATTCTCAAAAGATTCAATCTCCAATTCAAAGGGCCCAACGCTCTGACTCGTTAGATCACAAAGGCTAAACTTTGTTTATTGCAAAAGATTGAATCTCCAACCCTAAGGGGGCGTTTGGTTCAAGTTATATGAGATAACTAAGGTTATATTTGTTTGGGAATACAAGATTCCCCTGTTTGGTTCAAGTTATGTAAGATTCCCAGGGAATGTAACATAACCTCCCGATGAAGTTTTTAGCTATTGGAAGGGAATGTGAGATACACCCCGATTTCTTAGGTAATCTCACATTCCCTTATCTTATTATTAATATTAAGTTTTTGGCATTTTAATCAATTTATCTTATTTTCGTTATCTTATTTACCTACTCCAATTTTAAACCAAACACAGGAATTTAACATTCCCAGTTATCTAACATTCCCAGCAATCTAACATTCCCTAAGGTAATCTAACATTCCGTGAACCAAACGCCCCCTAAGGGTCCACGCCCTGGCCCGTTAGACCATAGAGGCTAGACTTTTATTTACTGTGCACAAGAAACCCCTCAATTTAAGAGGTTGCTCCCACACTATTACTGGTGAGACTTGAACGCTAGTCTTTTTTCTAAACTTCACCCATGTGAGCAATTGAGCTAACTATGTCTTAACAGAGCATTTGGTTGAAATGAGAGAACTAAGTGCAAAGAAATTATATTTTGTATGTATGAACAGATACTACATTGTAATAGAGTCAATAGTATTAAAAAAAATTATATTTTGTGGAAAAAGAATAAGGTAGAATAAAATAGGAATCCAAATTTCTTTAATCGGCAGGAATAGAATTACTGAGAATTAAAATTTAAAAAGAAAGAAATTAATAAAGATTAAAATATCCTTGTATGATGATCACGATGATGGTAAAGTTGTCATTTGCTGTGGAATTCAATTCCATGGGCGGTAGAATTCCAATTCCATGAGCCTATGAATTGCAATTCCATGATTGGAGAGTTTTAAAATTTTGTGATGACTACAAAAATTTTGGAAGAAAATAATAATAATAATAATTGATGGGTTATAAGAACCCATGGTCAATTTTATTGGAAAGGTATTGGCCCCAGGAGTGCTAAGAGCATCCTTAGTAGTGAAGTTCTTTTGTGTTTTTTAAGGAGTTTTGTAAATGTGATAAGAAAAGAGAATATAGGAGGGGAGAGAAAAATAATAAAACAAATCTAATTTTTTTTTTTTTTAAAAAAAAACAATCTAGTGTCTGTAAAGCGTCCACTGGGCGCATGTGTGACAGATACGCACAACGTGCGAGGCTGGAGTAAATGGACCGTGGGCCCTACTTTTCTGAAATAACTCTTGTTTTGCAAGAGTTCATTTTGCCCTCTTTCTCCTCTTCTCTCTCCACCATGTTGGCATTTATTTCCTAAAAAGCCATGAATAAACTCCTACTATAGATGCTTTAATTTAAAGGGAGGATGTTCTCCCAAGTCTTGTTGGGTTAGGAAGACAAGCATGCCGGGTGGCCAAAAAGCACAAAGGAGGAGAGAGAAGAAGTTACAAGGGGCAGAACTGTCGGCGGTTGGCCGGCCATTGAGCAACCAACAACGAATCATAAACATGATTGGGAGGGTTTTGAAAAATATAATGCTTTTGAAAAATGTGAGATGGGAAAAGAGAAATTAGGGAATGTGTCTTTTCGGAAAGTAAAAATGCACTCCAATATTTACCTCAATCTACTGAAGCACAAAGAGTCAATATCGCCTCCAATGAGGCTCAAACCCACCCTCCTTCCATATGAAAGTGCAAGTGGGTGCCACTAGACCACAAGGACCAAATGTGATACAATTTGTAGTCACACACCTAATTAAAAAAATTTAATAGTCAATACCCAAATGTGATTTATGTATAATAGTCAATGGATTAAAAGTGAATTATTCTACATTTTTTATTGATCGACCTGTCTCACGGATAAAGATTCGCGAGACGGTTTCACACAAGTGTGACTTAATGTATTAAAAGCGAAAAATTTTAATGCATAAAAATTGGATATTATTTTGAAAAAAAAAAAGAGCTAAAAGAAAAGTATGAAATAAATTGAGAGGTAAGAAGTAAAATTATATTTAATGCAAAAAAAACTATTATTTGATCAATTGATTATCAGCCATTTAATTAATTAATTAATTATAATATGAAAGGATTTTCTATTAATTGAGAGTGATTAAAATTAATGGCGAAATTAAGTAATGAATAAAATGAGAATATAATACAACTGTTTTTAGTAATAGATTACGTGTGCTACATTTATTTTTTGAGTCGTTGTAAATGTGCGTCGCATGTGGGACCCTTGCTAGTGACTTGGCGGTTTGGTTTTGTACTTCTTGAATATTATCTAATCATGAGCTGCCGTGGTTTTATCTAATCTAAAAACATAATAAATGTGAATGAAGGTTATACCCCTCATTTATGTCTGTTTTTTCTGTTAAGTTTTTTTGTACATTATGCTATAAAAGTTGTACTACATAATATTTTGGACACATATACCCCTACCGTTATAACTTCCGTTATCTTTTCCACTATTGTTACTATGCACATGCATCCACCATATATTTTCTTATCTTCCTCAATAATAATAAGGGAAAATGACACTTTTTCCCCTTATGTTATGTGCATATAACACTTTTCCCCCCTGTGTTATTAAAGTGGCAATTTTTCCCCCTGAAATGTTAAATTGACATTTTTACCCTTAAAAATAAATAATTCATTATTTTTCTTCTCCAACAATTTATTACTTATATGTATGGATGATTACGATTCGGTTCGAACCTAACCAAACACTGTAGCAATCATACTGAAATAGTATTGACGGTTTGGGTTACGATTCAGAACCGAAAAAATAAAATTAAATAATTGTTGAACCGTGAACTGAAACTGAACCACAGTCATATATAGAGAAAATTATCAAACACTTATTTGATAAATCAGTACGGTTCTGTTCCAATTTCGATTTTGAATCGCCAATCAAAACTTATTTATTTATTTTTATAATTTTATTTCTTATTTAAAAATAATTTAAATTTAACAATTATTTTATTTTATTTTTTATGTTCTGAATCGTAACCGTAACCGTCCATACTTTTTAAGTTCAAATGTTTCGGTGTTCGATTAGGTTCGTATCGAACCGTAATCTTCCATATATATTAGTAATATAATTGGTTGGAGAATAAAAATAAATGAAATAGTTATTTTTAAGGGCAAAAATGTCAATTTAACATTTTAGGGAGGAAAACTACCACTTTTAAAATAACAGAGGGGGAAAAATTGCCACTTTAATAACTCAGGGAGGAAAAGTGCTATATGCACATAACTTAGGGGGAAAAAGTGTCATTTTCCCTAATAATAATAAAAAAATATACACATTAAATATTAGAGTTATATGTTATTTACTTTTTAAAATATAAATATCCAATTTATAAAAATATTTTACATTATTATTATTATTATTATTATTATTATTATTATTTACTATATTAAAATTTAAATAAATTTAAAATTTTAATATAAAATACTAATATTGGAGACCTATTTTTTGCGCATCGCGCATAAGAAAAACTAGTAAATAAAATAAAAATTAAAAAATGGTCTTCCCTCTCAAATTTCTCTTCCATATTTTTCTCTTGAAATGACTTTCGTTCATTAGATGTCTATAAATGGATAGATCCACTGTTAGCAATTTTAGTTCTCCAATTAAATAATGTGATGTAAAAATAGAAATTGAATTCGAAATATAGGAGGAGTGTATATCATTAGTCATTACTCATTGTTTTCTGAGAGGCATCTGCTTTGTGATTACACAAATCATGCTCGTTACTATTTGTAAAATATTCGCTACAAATATGAAAGAAAGCCGTAAATTATTGTGTGAATTATGGTCCACATAATTGTGTGTGTCATGAATCAAAATGATGTCGCTGAATTTTATGAATTAAAATAATGTGTATTATGTGATAGAATAATGTAAATTATTATGTGTTAAGAGTAATGAAACTTTTAGAGTAAGATAATGTACATTATATGTTAGAATAATTTACTTTATGTGTTAGACTAATGTACATTATAAGTTAGAATAGTGAAAATTATAGGGAAAGATAATGTACATTATAAATTCTTTTGAACAACTTGTACATTATAAATTCTAAAAATGTATATTACAACGAGTTGTGTCAAAAATTATGCGAAACAATGTCATTTTTGAATCGTGTCCAACACAAATAACTATTCAACTCAGGCAGCCTCCACTACTTTTCTAAATCAAAGATGAAGCCCGTTGTCTCTAATGTGGACATGAAGAAGAGACATCCATCTCCAATGGGTTGTTTTGTCTTATTTTTTGTTTTTCTTTTTCTAAAATGTTTTATTTAATAATAATAATAATAATAATAATAATAATAATAATAATAATAATAATAATAATAATAATAATAATAATAATAATAATAATAATAATAATAATAGTGTTTTATCCGTGGATAGCACGGTTGTAGCATAAATTCATTAGTTAATTGGATCATGAAACTTATATATTGTAATTGTATTTTGTATGCACGATGCCCAAAAATTGATGCACAATATTAGTACTCTATATTAAAATCTTAAATATATTTAGATTTTAGATATTTATGTTATTTTTAATAATAATAATAATAATAATAATAATAATAATAATAATAATACATTATTATCATTGAAGAAGATAGGGAAATATATGGTGGATACATGTGCATGACAACAATAGTTAAAAAAGACAACGAAAGTTATAAATATAATAGTGAAAGTGTTTTTGACCAAAATATTGTATAGTTCAATTCTTATAGCATAATGTATTAAAAAAAAAAAGAAAAAAGTGTCAAATAGACCACTGAACTTGTCGCTTTTGTGCAATTGGGCCATTGAACTTAAAAAGTGTGCAATTCAACCATCAAACAAGAAAAATTTGTGCAATTGGACCATTTTTACAAAAATTTGTAATTCAATTTGAGTTAAAAACATTTCAATATTGACTCCCAACTAGTATGGTAGAAGAAAATGCTACTCTTAATACGTATATGTTAGTAATATAATTGAATTTTACCAGAAAATTTTTGTAAAAATGGTCCAATTAGACAAATTTTGCTTGTTTGATGGTTGAATTGTACACTTTTTAAGTTCAATGGCCCAATTGCACAAAAGCGATAAGTTCAGTGGCCTATTTGACATTTTTTCCTAAAAAAAAACAGAAAACGAACATAAATGAAGGAGTTTATTACCGAAATGGTCCCTCGACTATTGCAAAATTACCAATTTAGTAATCAATAAATTTTCTTGCCCAATTAAGTCCTCAACTTTGAAAATTTTAACTATTTTGGTCCTCAGTTTATTTTACCATTAGATATCCGTTAAATCGGGACTAAATTGGTAATTTCCCTATAGTCAAGGGACCATTTCAGTCATTGCATGCACAATTCTTCTGAAAAATTAATTACCGAAATGGTCTCTTAACTATAGCAAAATCACCAATTTAGTCCCGATTTAACGGATATCTAACAGAAAAATAAACGGAGGACCAAATTGGTTAAAATTTTCAAAGTTGAGGACTTAATTGGGCACGAAAAATTGTTGATGACCAAATTGATAATTTCGCAATAGTTGAGGGACCATTTCGGTAATAAACTCTAAATGAAGGGTATAACTTTCATTCCACTTATTAGTTTTTAGATTAGATAATGATTTCAAAAGTATTAAATTATTATATAATATTCTTTGATTTAGAGGAAAGTTACGTTCCAGTATCCAAATTGTATAATATTTTGATCCTTGATTATACAATATAATACTTTAATATCTGTAATTTCAAATTGTAGCAATTTAATTATTAAATAAAAAATATATATCTCAATATTATTTAAGTAATAGATTGATATTAGGTAATTAGTGTGTATACCAAAACTGTTATTAATGGAAATATTAGTTTGAGGTGGCAAGAAAACGATATATAACTTCTGTACAGTTCATATGCAAGAAAACGATATATTTCTGTATCATTCATATACAAGCTAGGACAATCCGTATTTGAGTCAGATTATAATTTCCTATCCTATTCTTCTTATCATAGTCTTCCTATAATTGTCCTTTGTATATATTCTCAGAGATTGTACTATTGTAATCAAGTTCATTCAATACAGTTTATACAATTTTCATCTGATATCAGTTAGCTAGAGTTTTTTCTTTCTCTTGTTCCCCATGGCTGAACGGACTGTCTCAGATGCTGCTATTACTGTTGGTCCCAAGGGGATGGGGTACAAGTCTAGAGGGGGGGGGGGGGGAATAGACTTGTATAAGATTTTGCAAATCTTTTCGACCTCTCGTGTGTACTGGACTTAGGATGTTTAGGTCCAATACCTCACGGGATGAAGACAAAGTTTTATGCGCAGCGGAAATGTTATCCCCTTTTAATTAGCACGAGTTTAAGTTAGTTCGAGAGGTGTGGTTATATGCTGTGCAATTCGAGAGTTAGATAGCGAGAGATAAAAGCAGAAAGTAAATGCGAGAGAGATTTTTAAGTGGTTCGGCCAACCCGCCTACGTCCACTCTTCTTCTAGAAACTCCCTAGAAGGATTGCACTAAAACTTCCCTTTTTAGTACAATATCGAGCGCTTGAGCTTTGATCACGAAGCCCGCCTCAAGCCTCAGGTATTTCGCCCCGCTTCTTGTTACTCCACCTCTCGAGCACTTGAGCTTTGATCACCAAGCCCGCCTCAAGCCTCAGGATCTTCACAAGACAGCTCCCAGGTTACTCCGCCTCTCCTCAGGTTTTTCTCCCCGCTTCCAGTTACTCCACCTCTCGAGCACTTGAGCTTTGATCACCAAGCCCGCCTCAAGCCTCAGGATCTTCACTAGACAGCTGCCAGGTTACTCCGCCTCTTCTTGCTTAATCCAAAGCAAGGACCTTTGGTTGTCACAGTTTAATGTAACAAACTCCAATCTGACCAAAAGCTATCGTTGAAATGATATCGATGTAGAGCTTCGGTCACCTTCTGGATATGTGTAAGTTTAAGCTTTGTAACTCTCTCAAACACTAAGATGTGTTTTTCTCGCTGTGTTGAATATCAAGGATGATATTCCAGATTTAGCACTTGCACTTTGAACGTTTAGATTAGACACCTCTTTAGTTCGCTTAACTTTTTGTAACTCTTTCAGCTTGTGTCTTCACGTCCTTATATATGAGAGTTTGAGGAATAATTCCGTTGGAGGGAAAATTATTCCGTTTGAAATTTGTCTCCCATGCTGATCATGGGACTTGAGTATTTTCAGCATGTTCCATGGAGTGGTGGTCTTGTAACTTGAGCCTTTTGTCTTGTAGTGAATATTCTTTAATCCACTTTCTAGAGTCCATGCTCCACTTACTCTTTTTGGCAAAAGTTACTCTTTTTATATTCCCATGATCCTTGTTTAGGGAATAAGACCGACTTGGATTGGTGCTTCTATCCGTTTGTTGTGCAATTCTGACGTGGCATCCACTTCGGTAGATCCCATAACGTTCTGTAGGCACCTTCTCTTTATCTCCATGATATTCTTCTTCTCCAAACTTAGATTAATTTAATCCAAGCTTCTTTTACTGCCGTTCAGCCCTATGGAGAAGTGTTAGTGTATCGAGACCGGTTTGATGTCTCGTCTGACTGATGTTTCGAATCCATGTCTCGAACTGGATTGATGTCTCGAGAGACTTTATCTCTCGAACTCTGATAATGTCTCGAGACTTAGTTGATGTCTCGCAGACCCTTATTTCTCCAGTGTAGTCTCGTGCCTTCTTCTGATCTATCTATAGACTTACAACACGAAAACATCTAAAATGTTCAATCAAGTTTACCTTAAGCTAAAATATTTTCCGAGTTGAGCTCAAAGTTACCCGGTTGTATTTTCGCTCTTAGTTTACTTGTCGAACTTACATAGATTCCTATCTTTCGAGACTTAGGGGATTCTGATTTACATTTGGTATCATCAAAACCTATTACATTATGTTCCTAACAATTTCCCCCTTTTTGATGATGCCAACACTTATACTTACTTATATGGCTGATTTAGCAAGAAAAGAACTTTGATTTTATTTTCAGCGCATACGGTAAGTTTGACAAGTGAGCTAGTCTACTAATGCATAAAGATAAGAACTCACGCAACACCCCCAGCAAAAGATATGTATATATTAGCATAAAAGGGAATGTTTTACAAGGTATTGGTAGAAAGGATTAGAATAAAGATAAGAGAAATTAAGAACAACAGGGCATAGTTAAGAGTTGACATCGAGAGCTTACTGTTTGTCTTCTGTCCTCTTCTTGTTGATGGCTGCTCGTGTCTTGATGGGGTCTTTCGTGTCTACTAGACCTAAGTAGCCATCAGTGACATGAAAATATAGATAGTTCCTGAATGCTTCCCCAACGAACTCTCCTTCAATCACTCCATCCTTCCACCATGTAACACATTCTTCTGGATTCATGTTGCTGTGGAGTGATATCTTTGTATGTGCCAACAGATTGAAAATGATGTGAACTAGATGTCGCATATCCTCTTCTTTGCTTCCAAACTTGAAGTGGATCATATAATGCTCATCCTTCTTTTCTTTTTCTGTTTGTTGTTCCTGTATCTTTATTCTTCTTTGTCGATCTTCTTCTGTCCTTCTTTCCAATTCCTGATTGCGTTGAAGCCTTGCATCTTCTGCCCTTTTGGCTTCTTCCATTTTCTTGCTTGTTATTCGTGGAACTTTTGGAGGAGGTCCAGCTGGTTCACTTGCTGCCCTTTTCTTGCCTCTTCCTCCCCCTTGACTATTTTCCCCCTTGTTTGTATCATCACCACGGGAAAGGAGAGTAGACAGCCCCTCGAAAAGTGATTGGAGCTGGGCAGGCACGTGGTTCGACAGATCATCAAGCATGGCTTTCATTTCGTCCTGTCGAAACTCACTGGAATTCTGATAGGCTCGAAACTCTGCTCGTAACTCAGCCAGTTCAACTCTCATACTTTCAGCCTCAGCTCGAGCTACAGCAGCCTCATCAGCAGCCTTTCGCGCTGCATCCTCAGCCCATACGGTCTGTTCGAGAAGTTCTTCGTGGCGAGCTTGAGAAGCACCTGTGCCAGCCACGGGCATTGCATTGTTTCGAACGACAGCCAGTATGCGCTCGAGTTGAGCCATCTTCTGATTTTGGTCAGCCATAAATTGACGCACCTCGCCAATGAAGATTCGTTCGGCCTGTGGATCATAATCAGAAGAAGAAGGAGAAGAAGTACCTTTCACCGGAGGGGACTTGGGTGCTTCTAGATTTCCACCCATGACTTGCACTTGCGAGTCCACCTCTCGAACAAGAGTCTGAGGTTCAGCAGGAACACTGGGGTCAGAGCTTGAAGGTAGCTCCATGTCAAGCGCTTTCCGGTTTCCACCTGAGGGATGGATCACTTCTTGCTCTTCACCTCTCAAACCTGGAGCCTCAGCTTCAGCAACTGATGGGATTGGATCAGCAAGAGAGGGTTCTTCTATGTTGGACGCTTCCCGGTTTCCATCCAAGTGAAGTTCCCCCTCAGCGTCACCTCTCGAATCAGTGCTGGGAACTTGGTCATCTGCTGGTGGGTTTGGAGATGAAGGATCAACAGGTGCTTCCTAGTTTCCACCTTCGACAGTCACATCAGTCTCCTCAGCACTTCTCGAACCAGCAGGACTTGTGTTATTCTGCTCTCGTTGCTCAGTTGGCTGCACCTCAGTCTGCTCAGGTGAGTCAGGAATCTCAATCGGTTCAGGAGCAACTGGTGCACTCCACCTTTCTCTATCAGCCATCCTAGTTGCAAAGGTTGGGGCTATGTCGTCAGGCAGCAGGAATGGAGAAGGCAGTTCCATATCAATGGGAAAGCCTGGGAGTTGGAGCAACGGAATTTCACCCTCTCGAACTGTCTGTGCTTCATCTTCATCTATCGAGGGTGTGGGCTCAGGTGGTGGCAGAAGTGAGATTGAGTTTGGTGCCACTTCTTGTGCTTCAGAAGTCTCGGACTCATCTCTCGAAGCATGTCCTTGAGTTCCCAGAGCAGAATCTTCAACTTGGGACAGAGGAATTGCGGCTGTTGCTATGGGATTTTCAGTGCTATCTTTCGCAACACCAGAGGTTTCACCTGGACCTTTCATCTCCTCTACTTGATGTCACAAGGATAGAGCAGTGGCAAGCCTGATGTCTTCTCGAAATTGAGCTTCAGCTGCAGGATCCACATCAGGCTTAGCTTCATCTTCTTGTGCATCATCAGCTATGCCCTTTCCTTTATCAGATCGACCAAGATTTCTCCTGGTCACATTCACCTCATGGGCAAGGTCTGTGAGTTCATTGGCTGGGATTGCTGTGAGGTTCAACCAGTTTAAAGCAAAGTCCTCCTCAGCCACCATGCTTGCTGCTCTCGAAATCAGTTGATCAATCGGACCTGTTCTCCATTCAATCCATCGTAGCACTCTGGAGAAGTCATCCAATATAGGCACATCGTCAGCAATTTGATTCAACTGAGAGTTGACTTCTGCATTCAGCCTTTCTGATTCAGCAAGCACAGGTTTTCTTGGTGATGCACGGTTCACTGCTTGTTCACTTATCTCTCGATGACCATCCGAGAGATCGCTGATCAGCCCAACATCTGCTAAAGTCTGTGCAATGGTTCTTTCAACTCGTGCAGACTCCATGGGCGTTAGCACAACATTTTCAGCACTTTGCACTGGGTCCCTGACCACAGTGCCCTGATCATCAGCAGCTTCTTGAGTTGAGTCATGAGCATCAGCTGCTGGAACATCTATCTCTCGAACCACCTCTCATGGTCCGTCTGTTTCTGCCTGCACTGGATCACTGATCCCAGTGCCTTCAACCTCTCGAGCCTCCTCTCGAGGTCCAACCCCAGATTCACCAGCACCCTCAGCACCATCAATATCAACATTTAAATCAATACATAAAGCTCCAGACAGAGACCTGGTAGGGGGCACTCTCTCAATCTCAGCAGCCAGTGTAGCCTGAGATTTCCCCTGGGCTCGTGTCATGTTCTCGAATGGTACTTGAATTATCGAAGGTGCTACCTCTCGAATCTGACTAACAGAAACCATTTTGGCCCTCTTGGCCCTCTTTGGCAGTTGAACCCTTTTAACCAGATTACCTAAGGGTTCATCATCAGAGTTCACACTCTCAGGTTGGGCTTTCCTTTTGCCCTTTGCTTTCGGCTTTGAGGGAGATGGTGCATCCTTGACACCTTTACCCTTCGGAGCTTGAGATTTCGTCCTACCCATATAGGTATTTCGATGAATCTCTCGCCCTTCCCTCAATTGCAAGCCCTTCAAACGTAAAATACTTTGGACAACAAAACCAAAACCAACCTTTTTACTGATCAACTGGTTGGCGTTTGAAACTGAGCTCTGCACTTGCTGTAATATGAAGTTGAAGATGATTTGTGCCCAGTTCATTTTGGTGTTGTTCCAGATGGCATGGAGGATTTTGAGGATGTCCAGATTGATCTCGTCGGTTCCGGACACTTTGCCGATTACAAATTTCATGATGAGGTCGGCAGCGAGAGCAAACCTCTCCTTGAGATGGAACTTGCGGAGGGCAGAGGATGCTCTTGGTGGTGTAGTCTCCAATCGGATTTTATCCCAGGAAGCTTGTTTGTCCAAATCGTAATCCGAGAGGTGCTGGACTGCTTCCTCCGTCTCTTGAAAGTCGAATGCTGCCCTGAGGTCACCCACCGATGTTGTAATGTGGATTTCATTGACGCTGCTCTCGATCGCGCCCTTTGTGACCTTAGCATTCGAGAACCATTCGGTGAAGTCCAGGTCATGTATGGTCCGGTAGTCATGTGTCATATATTTGAGAAGTCCTGCCTTCTCGAACTTCTTCAGGACCTTCTCTGCTATTGTCGGGTTCGCCGAGTGCGTGATGAACCCATTCTTGTCAAGGATACTCCCAGCCTTGACCTGCTTGATTTGAGTGCGAATGTGTCGCACCTCCTTCTGGTATGCGTCGGTAGATGAGGTTGAAGATGATGATTCGGACGCCATTGTTGGAAGATTAAGGTTTTGGAGGGAATGTGTACAGTATGTCGAATTTGGGGATTTTGGGTATTCGGTTTTGAGCTTGAATCCGGGTAGAGATGATGGGTAAGGCTTTTATAGTGTTTGGATTTGGGTCGGATATATGGGTAGGGTTGAGGATTTTAACCCGATTTGAGATCCGGGCTATTTTAAAATAAGCATAAGGTCAGAAATGCCCTTTTATAACGGTTATGCGTATAAGATATAGTAAGGGTATTTTTGGGATTACAAGTGACGGTTTTGAGTGGGTGTTTAATAAGATAAAATATTCATAAGCATGCTCCCACTATCCGAGATAGAGACCTTAAAACGTGGGAAACCGTCAGTAACTGATGACCACATGGTTGTCATTAAGTTCCAAAATAGCCATTCCACTTATATCCGTTCGCGTATCAATTTTTACCTCTCGAAGGTAAACTCTCGACTTGCTAGTTTAAGGATCTTCCCCCTGAGTGATTGATCCCTAACCCTCCTTATTCCTCCATCCAAAGATACATAGATAGTCAGTTTGTTGTCTGTTAAAGTGACTTCTCGAACTACCCTTCTTCGAGACATAACGTTTAGCATAAACTGACATGGTATCTCTCGAATTACCTTTCGAACACAGATTGCAATAGAAGAGACAAGATTGATTCATTCAAAAGATGTCACTTAGAACATTTCCTTAAGTTCATTTAGTGATTCCAGAAACATTACATAAGAATCAACATCCTATTAGATTCCATAGAAACTTTTGTTTGGCCTTGGAGAGCCAAATAGGAATCTATTTTAGAACAAGAACTAGCCATCTACATCCTATTTAGTCTGAGTAACAGAACTAGAGGTGGCTAATTCTTCTTGTTCTTCTCTACCTCTCCGCTACTGCCTTCCTCAGAGGCTCCATCTCCCTTTCCCTTGGTTCTCCATTTGGTTGAGGGAGGTCCTTTTCCAGAATGTGCAGCGGTAGGAGTCCCACTTATACGAGACTCTTCTCCCGACTCCAGTATCCCACCATCGTGGATCTCCACGCATTTGGGGATCCATTCACCTTGGATGGGAATAGGATGCTTGCTTGGATTATCAGGAAGCTCCGCAATCTGTTCACCCTTCGTTAGATCTGGATAGTTTTCTCCTTGGAAATCTTTGGACTTTGTTGCTGATTTCCTTCCTCTATACCAGAACGGTACATCGTCTTTTCCTTTCTTCCTCTCCATGAAGAAGTCGATGACATAAACTGATGAGAGAACCCCTCTATTTATATCCCAAAAAGATAGAAACTGTAGAGTCACGGGAGGCTACTTTGAATGACCATTCAATGCTGTGTAACTCCAAAGCTGCCATAAAGTTGATGAAACGCTCCTCACATGCGAAACAGTGCATGACACTTAATACAAGAAGATAAGATTTGACCGTTCAACCCAATTCTATCATTCCCAATTCTAACCTTAGTTGAGAGAATCTATTTTCACACAATGCTTTTGTGAAAATATCTGCTAGTTGCTCCTCCGTTGCAACATATTCCAAAGTGATGTCCTTTTTCTCAACATGATCCCGGATGAAATGATACTTTATATCAATGTGCTTTGTCCTTGAATGTAACACTGGATTCTGAGTAATAGCAATAGCACTAGTGTTATCACACATAATTTTCACCTCCTTACATTCAACCCCGTAATCTAATAGTTGTTGCTTCATCCATAAAATCTGAGCACAACAACTTCCAGCTGCTACATATTCTGCCTCAGCGGTGCTTGTAGCTATTGAATGTTGTTTCTTGCTAAACCATGAGACAAGTCTCCCTCCTAGAAACTGACATGTCCCTGATGTGCTCTTTCGATCTATTTTACAACCGGCAAAGTCCGCATCTGAATATCCCATAAGTTCGAAAGATCCACCTCTCGAATACCAAAGTCCAACACTTTGCGTACCCTTAAGATATCTAAGGATCTTTTTCGATGCATTCAAGTGACTTTCCTTAGGACTTGCCTGAAATCTAGCACATGCACCTACTGCAAAGGATATATCTGGTCTACTAGCAGTTAAATAGAGAAGGGATCCGATGATACCTCGATAAGTAGTTTGATCGACCTCTCGACCTTCACTGTCAACGTCGATACGTAGAGAGGTTCCCATTGGTACTTTGACTGAGGATTTCCCTTCTATGTTGTATTTCCTGAGCAGATCCTTGGTGTATTTCTCCTGGTTGATGAAGATACCTTCCTTAAGCTGTCTGACTTGAAGCCCAAGAAAGTAGTTGAGCTCTCCCATCATGCTCATCTCGAACTTTCCTTTCATCAAACTGGAGAACTTCTCGCATAGGTCTGGATTGGTGCTTCCAAAGATAATATCATCCACATAGATTTGCACCAATAAGATATGATCCTCATCCTTAATTCTAAACAACGTTTTGTCCACTAGGCCTTTGGTGAACCCGCATTGAAGTAGAAAAGAGGATAGTGTGTCATACCAAGCTCTCGGAGCTTGCTTTAACCCGTAAAGTGCCTTCTTTAACTTGTATACTTTGTCAGCTCCCACGTCCTTCAAGAAACCCGGAGGTTGTTCAACGTACACCTCTTCTTCAAGAAGTTCGTTCAGAAAAGCGCTCTTGACATCCATTTGATACACTTTGAAGTCTTTGAAGGCTGCATATGCGAGAAAGATGCGTATAGCTTCGAGACGTGCCACAGGAGCGAAGGTTTCATCAAAATCTATTCCTTCCTCCTGGCAGTAACCTTTAGCAACAAGTCTGGCCTTGTTCCTAACAATGACTCCATCCTCATTCATCTTGTTTCTGAAAACCCATTTCGTACCAATAACGTTCTGATGATGAGGTCTCGGAACCAGTTCCCAAACGTCGTTCCTCTCGAACTGATGAAGTTCCTCTTGCATAGCTTGCACCCAATGTGGATCACTTAGAGCCTCATCGATCACCTTAGGCTCTATTTGAGATAGAAAGCATGCTAGCATGCTTTCCCGATAGGCTGATCTGGTCCTAACTTTGTCACGCACATCTCCAATCACTTGATCAGCGGGGTGACCTCTCAACCATCTTAAATCTGGTTGTTGTTCCTCAGTTGATGCTTCCGTTGTAGATTGAGGTAAGGGTTGATCAACTGATATCTGGATTGGTTCAACTGATTTAGATGCTTTTTCCGTGCTGGCTTCTTCATCATCTGATTCTGACTGGAGTTCTGCTACGTCTCGAGCTATCGAACTATCGAGAGGTAGATTTGATCTCTCGATGGACTCTGGCTGAATTTCCTCTGAACTTTCAGCTACTTCTATTATCTTTGATGGTTGATCTATTGACGTTCTGTCATCAAAAGAGGCATGTATGGATTCTTCAACCACCAACCTCCGCTTGTTAAAGACTCTGAACGCTTTACTTGTCGATGAGTATCCCAGAAATACTCCTTCATCCGCCTTTTCATCAAAGGCTCTTAGTTGAGTCTTCCCATTGTTGTGGACAAAGCATTTGCACCCGAATGTGTGGAAGTAACTTACATTCGGCTTCCTTCCATTCCACAACTCATATGGAGTCTTTCCAACTCCTTTCACGATCAAGGACCGATTTTGGGTGTAGCATGCTGTGTTGACTGCTTCTGCCCAAAATCCCTGAGATATGTTGGCTTGTGAGACCATGGTCCTTGCAGCTTCCTTGAGAGTCCTGTTCCTTCTTTCAGCAACTCCGTTCTGTTGAGGAGTTCGAGCAGCTGACAGTTGATGATGAATCCCATTTTCGCTGCAGTAGCTCTCGATCACTTGATTCACGAACTTTCCACCTTGGTCTGACCGGATCTTTAAAATCGAGACGTCCTTTTCAACTTGCATCTGTTTCAAGAGATTTGGCAAGGCAACTTTTGTCTCGCTCTTCTTGGTTAAGAACACGGTCCAGGTGAATCTTGTGTAGTCATCTACTACCACAAGAGTGTACTTCCTTCCTCTTATGCTGGGTGGATCCACTGGTCCAAATAAGTCCATGTGAAGAAGACTTAATGGTCTGGTGGATGATGTCTCGGCTTTGCTTTTGAAAGAGGATTTGATCTGTTTACAGCGTTGACATGCTTCACAGATCTTATCCTTTCGAAACGTCACATTGGGCAGTCCTTCCACAAGATTCCTCTTTGTAAGCTTGTTGATAGTTTTGAAGTTCAGATGGCTAAGCTTACTATGCCAATCCCAGCATAAGTCTTCCTTGCTCCTTGCTAGCATACATAGGGATGGTTTGGCAGATCTCCAATCCACTATGTACATGTTTCCTTTCCTTGCTGCTTCCAGGACGACTTCGAGAGATTCCTCTTGTATGATTTGGCATTTGCTTTTGGTGAAGATCACTTTGTAGCCCTTGTCACAGAATTGGCTTGTGCTAAGGAGGTTGAACTTGAGCCCTTCAACGTAGGATACCCCCTTGATCACCAATTCATTCTTATGGATTTCACCAACAGCCTTTGTACGTCCTTTCTTCTCGTTGTCTCCAAATGTCACCAAGGGACCTTCGATAGGTTGGATGTTCTCTAACAATGTTAAGTTTCCCGTCATATGTCTCGAACATCCACTGTCAATGAACCATATGTCCCTGGTGTCCTGCAAACATATCAAGCAGATTTAGGTACCCAAACTTTGGGTCCTGATTGGTTAGTAAGTTTAGGCATCCATTTATACCTTGGACCCATTACTCCAGGTCTAGGTGCAATGTAGCCATTATACATTTGATAATCATAAGGAATGCTAGCAAAGACTCGGGGCCTTTTAGGTACATAAGTCAGTTTTGGTTGAGGCTTGACCTCGGGTTTACGCACCATGCCCTTCATTGCCTGTTTGGTCAAGTGGTACCGTAGAAACTGAAGTTTATCCCACGGTTCTTGTTCATCTGACCAATCATCACTGGATGGGAAGTGTCTGCCTTCCTCCATCCGTGATATCCTAAACTTTTGGATCTCAGACCTTCCATATTTGCCTTGAGGCGCATTATATGGATAGTAGTTTTTCTTGTACTTGGAATGGCCTTGCGAGAGATAGCTAGATGATCTCTCGATATTGTTTACCCGGCCATTCTTTGTAGCTTTCCTATACTTTCCATTTCTGGTGTATAGGGACGGTTTATGAATAGCTACTCTAGTCCTTTCCGTTGGTCCTTTATGACCCTTGTTTGGTTTGGGTTGAGATCCTCCATTATTTGAAGTTCCCAAACCAATGGTCTGTTTATCTCTCGAGTGACTATTTTGACGGAACCCAAGACCGGTTCTATCATTTATAGGTCTATGATCATTTACCATTTTCTCCATAGCCTTGGAGGAATTAGTATATGATGCAATGACCTCTTTAAGGTTAAGCTCTTTAGCCTCTCGAGCTTTGCGCTCTTCTTTAAGTTGGATTATTTCAGCTTCTAAGTTGCTTACTTTGAGAGTTAACTCTGAATTCTCTTTCGAGAGATTCTTAAGTGTTTCTCTTTCAGCAATTAGTTTGCTGTTTTCCTCCAGAACTTTAGCATGAGTGCTATTAGCGATTTTGAGGTTCCTTCTGAGTAATTCCATAGTCTCGAAGGGATCCTCATCGCTTCTAAACGAAGAACATTGAGAAGTAGAAATAGAGCAGCGAGAAGTAGAAGTGGAGGTTACCTCATTATTGATGGCCATCAAGCATTGATCCTCCTCTTCTGTAGTGTATAAGCAGATGAGCCCCCTCTCATCCTCTGAGCTGCTGCTGCTATCGCTGGAGCTCGACGTCTCGGACTCCTCGATTGCCTTCTCGAGTTCTTCAGCAACAAGCGCCTTTCTGCGCGGATGTGTCTTTGTTTCTCCCTTGAAGCCACCTTGTGCAGGCTTCTCTCTGGATTCCTCTTTCCTTCTGGAATCCCTGTCTTCTTGACCTTGATACTTACTTACCATAGGGTAAGGGCATTCGGCCTTGAAGTGTCCAGGTCTTCTACAGTTGTAGCAAAGACCTTGATTTTCTTCCTCCGTCCTTCTGGGTGTAAATCTTTCATTTTTCCTTCTTGAGGAGGAAGGTGAACTTGTATTGCTCTCCGGTGTTTTCTTCATGTATTTCCTGAACTTTCTCATAAAAAGAGCAAACTGTTCATCAGATAAAAGATTTGTGGGATTAGGATCTGACCTTGAAGATGTGGTTGGTTGATCAGCAACTAGTGCCACATTCCGTCTGTCCACCACATCCTCATCTCTCGGGAACATCTCGAACTCGAAAGCTTTGAGATCTCTGAATAGTTGATCAGTTGTGGTGTTCTTTAGATCCCTGTGATGTCGCATCGTGATCACCTTCATTTCCCACTCCTTAGTAAGGCCTCGTAAGACTTTCAGGTTCAGCTCCTTTTGTGGAATCTCCTTCTCGAGATCACTGATCTCGATTGATAGCTTCATGAACCGAGATTCCATGCTGTCGATGCTCTCAACAGGTTTCATCTTGAAGTCTTCGAATTTCTTCATTGCCACGGTGAGTTTATTCTCCTTTTCCTGTTCGTCACCTTCACCAATCAATAACAAAGTATCCCATACCTCTTTCACCCATTTTCTTACTTTTGGGAAGATGGTCTCGTCTATGGCTCTGAAGAGGATGTCCTTGGCAATGTTGTCCAAGTTGTTTCTCTTTCTATCATCACTTGTCCATTCTACCTTAGGCTTTGGGACATACTTTGGTGTGTCTTTGGTTTGTTCTGCAGCAGTGTTGACCATCACAATCTTGACTGGTCCGGTTTTTATAACTTCGGCCATCTCATCATGGAGGGCTGATAAGTACGCAAGCATGCGTGTTTTCCAGTCGTCGAACCTGCTAAGATCAAAGAGAAGATGTCTCGACAACATGCTGTCCATATTGAAAATTTATCTCGTGCTTTAAAAAGATTTTAAAAAATTTTCAAAGAAGGATCTCTAGGCAATATAAACAAAGGTTTATATCGATCAAAGAACTTGCTCTGATACCAATTGTTGGTCCCAAGGGGATGGGGTACAAGTCTAGAGGGGAGGGGGGGTTAATAGACTTGTATAAGATTTTGCAAATCTTTTCGACCTCTCGTGTGTACTGGACTTAGGATGTTTAGGTCCAATACCTCACGGGATGAAGACAAAGTTTTATGCGCAGCGGAAATGTTATCCCCTTTTAATTAGCACGAGTTTAAGTTAGTTCGAGAGGTGTGGTTATATGCTGTGCAATTCGAGAGTTAGATAGCGAGAGAGAAAAGCAGAAAGTAAATGCGAGAGAGATTTTTAAGTGGTTCGGCCAACCCACCTACGTCCACTCTTCTTCTAGAAACTCCCTAGAAGGATTGCACTAAAACTTCCCTTTTTAGTATAATATCGAGCACTTGAGCTTTGATCACGAAGCCCGCCTCAAGCCTCAGGTTTTTCGCCCCGCTTCTTGTTACTCCACATCTCGAGCACTTGAGCTTTGATCACCAAGCCCGCCTCAAGCCTCAGGATCTTCACAAGACAACTCCCAGGTTACTCCGCCTCTCCTCAGGTTTTTCTCCCCGCTTCCAGTTACTCCACCTCTCGAGCACTTGAGCTTTGATCACCAAGCCCGCCTCAAGCCTCAGGATCTTCACTAGACAGCTGCCAGGTTACTCCGCCTCTTCTTGCTTAATCCAAAGCAAGGACCTTTGGTTGTCACGGTTTAATGTAACAAACTCCAATCTGACCAAAAGCTATCGTTGAAATGATATCGATGTAGAGCAGCTTCGGTCACCTTCTAGATATGTGTAAGTTTAAGCTTTGTAACTCTCTCAAACACTAAGATGTGTTTTTCTCGCTGTGTTGAATATCAAGGATGATATTCCAGATTCAGCACTTGCACTTTGAACGTTTAGATTAGACACCTCTTTAGTTCGCTTAACTTTTTGTAACTCAACAACACTCTTCAGCTTGTGTCTTCACGTCCTTATATATGAGAGTTTGAGGAATAATTCCGTTGGAGGGAAAATTATTCCGTTTGAAATTTGTCTCCCATGCTGATCATGGGACTTGAGTATTTTCAGCATGTTCCATGGAGTGGTGGTCTTGTAACTTGAGCCTTTTGTCTTGTAGTGAATATTCTTTAATCCACTTTCTAGAGTCCATGCTCCACTTACTCTTTTTGGCAAAAGTTACTCTTTTTATATTCCCATGATCCTTGTTTTAGGGAATAAGACCGACTTTGGATTGGTGCGTCTTCTATCCGTTTGTTGTGCAAATCTGACGTGGCATCCACTTCTGGTAGATCCCATAACGTCCTGTAGGCACCTTCTCTTTATCTCCATGATATTCTTCTTCTCCAAACTTAGATTAATTTAATCTAATCTTTCTTTACTGCCGTTCAGCCCTATGGAGAAGTGTTAGTGTATCGAGACCGGTTTGATGTCTCGTCTGACTGATGTTTCGAATCCATGTCTCGAACTGGATTGATGTCTCGAGAGACTTTATCTCTCGAACTCTGATAATGTCTCGAGACTTAGTTGATGTCTCGCAGACCCTTATTCCTCCAGTGTAGTCTCGTGCCTTCTTCTGATCTATCTATAGACTTACAACAAGAAAACATCTAAAATGTTCAATCAAGTTTACCTTAAGCTAAAATATTTTCCGAGTTGAGCTCAAAGTTACCCGGTTGTATTTTCGCTCTTAGTTTACTTGTCGAACTTACATAGATTCCTATCTTTCGAGACTTAGGGGATTCTGATTTACATTTGGTATCATCAAAACCTATTACATTATGTTCCTAACAATTACTTCCTCTGTTTCTATGAGTGTTAATTCACTTTCTACTGCTCATCACTTTATCAGTATTAAGCTTACTCATAAAAATTTCTTGTTTTGGAGGACACAAGTGATGCCTTTCTTCCAAAGTCGTGGGTTAATGGGGCTTATTGATGGTAGTCACCCATGTCCAGATGCTTTCCTCCTAACCACTGATATTACAGTTCCGCAAGCCAATCAGGTTCATGTAGTATGGTTTAGTCATGATCAGGCTTTGATGTCTATGTTGATTTCTTCTCTTTCCGAAGAGGTTATGTATCTTGCATTTGGTCGCCGGAAATCGTGGAAAAATTTGGGTGTTGATAGAATAGTCACTAACATCCTCGTTTCGTGCCAGGTCGCTTCATCTTTTTGGTCAACTTTAATCCCTTCAACAGGGTGATTCCTCTGTGGCTGATTATATTGGTCGTGCATGTGTAGTCATGGGGTACCTTGCTTTGGCTAGTTAGCCAGTTTGTCTAGACGAGATGAACTTATATGTTTTTCGCGGCTTACGACCAGAATATTACAACTTAACCACGTCCCTCGTAGTTTGCAGACAAGTCGTGACCCTCACGGAACTGGGCGATTTCCTTGGTGCCCACGATTTCGTTCACGGTGATGGAGATATGGGATCATCGTCAACTGCCTACACTGCCCAGCGTAGAGGCAACAGTGCTATGACAGTTGGTTCGGTAACAGCCGAGAGCAGTCGAATTGTAGAGGTGGTGGTGGCAACACCTAACGCTGCGACGAACGGTAGAACGGAGGGCGCAATGACGGTCACAACAAGGGCAGTCAAACTCAATGCCAAATTTGTAGTCGTTATGGTTATACAACGAACGCATGTTACAATCATTATGATCCAACTCCCCCCCCTAGGCAAACTTGACATATCACGGTGACAATAATGTTTCTCAAGTATGGGTACCTGATACTTGGGCTACTAATCATGTAACTCTAGATATTGTAACCCTGCCTACTTTAGAGAAGTATGTTGGTAATGATACACTACGTGTTGGTAATGGTAAGGGTTTATCTATTAGTCATGTTGGTCATGCTTCCTTTACTACCCCATCTAGGTCCTTTAAGTTATCTAATATCCTTCATGTTCCTAGTCTATCTACCTCTTTATTGTCTGTTAAAAAATTTGCATTAGATAATAAAGTGTTCTTTGAGTTTCCCCCTCTCTTTTTTTGTTGTGAAGGACATCAAAATTGGAAGACCCACACCAATGAACTAGTTCGACATTGAGTGTAGAAAGCGAGGACGAATGAGGCAATTACAATAGATGGTGTCGGACAATGTGACAATAATACACTGGGTAAAATTCTATTAGTTATGAGTGATATTTTTATGTGAGGTAGGATGTAAATAAGTTAATTTGTTGTGGCTTGTTGCTTGTATATATAGTTGTTGAGTTCTGTGTGTATGTAAACAGAATAAGTGCAAGTGCAGTAGCTTTAAATATTCTGTACATGTCATTGGCTATCTGTTGTTTGCTATACATTTGCTTTGAAGTTTTGTGTATGGTGGGGTTGTTTGTTGGGGTTGGTGTTTCACTTTATGAAGTGCAGTACATCTCCCTTTCATATGGTAGGGTTTGAAGTTCTGTGTTTTTAAATTTATATGTTGTGGACCACATGTAGTTCTTTTTTTTTTTAATTATTTTATTTTATTACATGGGAACCACAAGTTGCATTCTTAGAATGTGTTAAATTTTAAAGTGTTTTAAGTGTCTTTCTACTTGTATTGGATATCATATTAATATATGTTAGTTAAATTATGCCCTTATCCTTATTAAATAGATGGAGGAAATAGCACAATTCAATTCAATCTGAAGTTAAGACATGGTGGTTGCCTTAAAAGACATGGAATATGATATATATGTTGGAAAAATTTCGGGTAAGAGGAGAAAACAGGAGAGGAAATGAGATCTTCAGGCGTGATATCACTTTCTATAAGCTTTTAATCTTTCCTCTATGAAAGCAACGAGGTATCAAGATTAAATCTTATGGATACAGAAGAAGATGAAAACAAAGTTCTTAAGCTTGTTGATAAGAACTTACTGAGAGTTATTGAACTATGATATATCAAGATATCATGCAAAGTAAATTGCGTATTTGATCAAATGA